>PVIU01002541.1:0-160859 GCA_004026605.1 Ondatra zibethicus | reverse complement strand
CTATAAATAAGCCAAGGGGGCTGGAGAGATGGCTCAGCGGTTAAGAGCATTGCCTGCTCTTCCAAAGGTCCTGAGTTCAATTCCCAGCAACCACATGGTGGCTCACAACCATCTGAAATGAGGTCTGGTGCCCTCTTCTGGCCTTCACACACATAGAATACTGTATACATAATAAATAAATATTTAAAAATAAATAAATAAATAAGCCAAGATGGCTTTACTGGTAAATTTTATAAATGATTAAAAGAGAAATGATGTCAGAACTGTACAACCTCCAGAAACTATAGGAGAGTAGCATACTTATAAAAGGTCAGTAACACCCTGACACCAAGCATGCCACACAAACACATTACACAAAAGAAAAATACCTGTACTTCAAGAAAATAGATGTACAACTTTACAAAAATCTCCAAAAAAATGAGTTTTGTCATGATCAACAAAGACAGAAAGCACATGGCAATATCAAAACCTATTCACAACAAAACTCAATTTGTAACTGTGGGAGGCTTTCTCAGCCTCATAAAAAGTCCATTACAATAACCAACTGTCACCAAACTTTAGGGCAAATAAACAAACACTATCCCCAAGACCAGGAATACAGACAAAATATATGTTCTTCTCTATACTATTATATAGAAAGCCTTGGAAATGTACCTAAAATCATTAGAACAAAATAATTTTTCTAGTTAAAACCAGCATATAAACCTCAGTTGTACTTTGATAACAAAATAACCTTAAATTAGACCACAATTCCACTCACAGCAGCATCTAAACCACACACTGCAAACTACACACTTGGCGGGGGGGAGCACAAAAAAATGGTGCTGGATGGGCTAAGGAGATGGCTCAATGGTTAAGAGCACTGACTACTCTTCTAGAGGATCGGGGTTCAATTCCCAGCAACCACATGGCAGCTCACCGCTATCTGTTCCAGAGGCTCGGACTCCCTTACAAAGAAAGACACATGCTGGCAAAACATCAATGTACATGTAATTAAAAAATTAAATTATAAAAAAGTACTGGAACAACTAGACATCCATAGCCAAGATCAATGAACCCTTACCTCACAAGATGACAGCATTAACTCAAAATGAACACATTAAATTAGGAGTTTAAAACAATAAACCATGAGGATAAAATAAAGTACTTGCTACTCTCCCAAAGAATCGCTCCATGGACTCTGAGGGTACCTGCACTCACATGCACCTACACATAATATAAAACTATAAAAATGAATCTTTAAAAAAGAATAAAACTTTTAGATGATAGAAAAATGTACTCAAGACCTGGAGTTAAGAAAGTATTCCTAGGATAACCAAAAATTCATTCAAGTAAACATTATCAAAATTAAAACCTGACACATTTTAAAGACACTATTTCTAAAATGGGAGAAGTAAAAGATGAGAACATAAAGACTTCTTATAACTCAAGTAAGCCAAAGGTTTTCTACTTTTTTTTTTTTTAATGCACATTGGTGTTTGCCTGCGTGTATGTCTGTGAAGGTGCCAGAACCCCTGGAACTGGAGTTACAGACAGTTGTGAGCTGCCATGTGTGTGCTAGGAATTGAACCCGGTCCTATGAAAGAGGAATCAGCCCTCCCAAACTCTAAGCCACCTCTCCAGTCCCGTAAACTAAAGGTTTAAATGAGTAAAACACATGAGATTTCAAAGATAGCTAAAGATTAATAATAAGTACATTAAAAAAATGCTCTAAAGCCAGAACATATGAAGCAAGCACTTGGGAGGCTGAATGAAGCAGGAGGATTACAAACCTGAGGAGAGCTTGGACGACAGTAAGACTTTGTCTTAACCTCCTCCCAAAAATGATCTAGGATAACAAGTCAGTGGCAAAATGAAAAATAAAACTAGCATGAAATACTATTCCATGCCCATGAAAAGAGCTATATCAAATGAGACCAAAAATGTAATTGAGGAAGTAGAGACATTGGAATCCTTGTAAACTTCTGGTGAGAAGTGAAACCATCAATCACACCAACCTACAGTTTCTCAGAATAAAGTTGAATGCTACCCAGCACCTGAGAGGCAGAGGCAGGCAGATCTGTGAGTTCCAGGCCAGCCAGAGCTACCTAGTAAGATCATATCTAAACAGAAAGAAAAGGCTGATCATAAAGCTCACACACAATATACTCCTAGAGAAACAGCACATCTATGGAAACTCTGGCATTACAATATTCATAGCTGTATTATGTGAAACACCCTAAACAGGAACAAATACCTATGAAATGGGAGTAGCAGACAAAAGGTCCACAAAAATGGAAAATCGTCTAATGAGAAGGAACTATCTATTGGCCTATAATGTATTATAGACCAATTTAAAAAAGAGAGAAAATAAAATGCAAATTAAATTCATCATTGTTTAATTGCATTTAAGATCAGGATGAAGTGCAAATAGGTAGGAAAGGTTGTAAGCATTATAAGTTTTACCCTGACAGCCACACAATTTGCAACCAGTAAAATTTATTCTACAGAATACATGGACTCAAAACAAATAGAAATAAATGGGTGCTGAGGGTTCTTAAGCACACAGAAATAACTACAGGCAAGTCAACTGCTTTCTTGGAATGGTCTAATGCATAATGACTACTGAGTCTAACTGTGGATGCAGATAGCCTGAAAAGAAGAAAGGTCACCTGCATGCAGCATTTTCAGATTCAGTATGAACATCCTGAGTCATTGCAGTAAGTTCAGAAGCTGAAAAACTATAACCCACAGGATACAACTGGCTGTTGCCTTTTTTTTTTTTTAACTAGTTAATTAGAAGACAGCCAGGTAGGAGAGATGGCTCATCAGACAAGAGCACCGGCTGCTCTTCTGGAGACCTCAGGGTGGATCCCCAGCACCTACATAGTGATGTAAAAATTGTTTCTACCTCCAGTTTCAGGGGATCTGACCTTCTCTTCTGGCCTCTTTGGACATGAGAGACATAAGGGTGCAGAAACACACATGCAGGTAAAACATCCAAACGATTTTAAAAAAATCTAAAAACCAAAAATATTGACAAAACAATAGCACCAAGAACACACAGTTTTAATGTGCTGGTTCAAAAGATATACTGTGCATATTACGTAACAAGAATATGCATTGAAAATGCATGGTTTAGAATTTTAAAAAAAAATCTGTTCAACTAGGAGACAAGCAAGGCAAGGTACTCAAGCTCTGAGAAAGCTCCCCACATGTGGAATGACATAATGCTACCCTACTACTGTGCTCCCCAGGTGAGGCAGGAAAACCTAAACCATCAATGTTCAGTCCTCCCTCTCTCAGCCTACACCCACCCTCCTGCTCATCCTACATTGGAGCCAGGCTTTCTGTTGCTAAGAAACACTGCTGTGCAACATGTCCTGTCCATTCATCTGTTCACTGTAGACAGCCAGTAAGAATACAACACATTCTGATACATATTCAGATATGCACACGCGTGTGTACACACACACACATACATACATACACAAAAACTATGAAAAATGTGCCTTCGAACTCAAAGACACCATTCTTTGATAAGAATAACTTTTTACTATAGATGTCATCAAAACTTTTCTTGCTTTGTATAAATGTCTCTTCAAATGAAATCATGCTATTCACTTTAACTCAGTCCTCACTGCCAAGTCCCTGAAACTACATTTAAACATGCTGGGCAAAGGTAGAATCTACTAGTAAGCATATCCTGAATGATTTGTCCAGGACACTCTCATTTAAAGTCATCAACACAAAATAATAGCACCTTCTCACCTTGCCATTTGCTCATAAAATGTACTCTCCACTTCTCTCATTCAACTTTCCCCATCTGGGAAGTAAATTAGTACCTCGAAATCCATACCAGAGAAACGAAAGAGGGGTGTGCCCTGTTTCTGGATAAGCAATCTGCACTCCTACCTGGTGCTACTATATTTTTCCCATTATTTTTAAAGCCTGCTGTTGGGACCCAATGTCTCGTCTAATAATCCCACACATAAAAGAATCTTAATATATAACAGGAGAAAATATATACATCCAGGTATTAAGAGATGGATTGGAGCACATTTATAAATACTTAAGAATCTGGCAAAAAAAATTCAATGAAAAGCTTTATGTGAAAAAACGAGCTATTAACTTTTACACAAAGGGGAGGGAGGAATTTACAAAGAAAGTAAGCAACATGTTCAGTGTAGTATCATTATGGGTGCTATACTAGGGACTATGCTTTTCTCTGTGTCCTTCTGCTCGCTGGGATGAAGTTTACTGTGTTTGCCCAAGAGAAAAATGCTCACACTGAAGCTGGAGCGAATACACATGGTGTATCCAGATGCTAGGCAATCCCCAACTGCTGTGAAGCTTTACGTACAACCTGAGCAACTTGAGGTATTTACCAAAGGCACAGAACACCAGGACACTTCTAGGATAAAGGGACCGCAAAGTACTTGTATCCTTTGCTTATGCAAAGAAAATACTTGTAATGTCATTTGTGGCAAGAGATTTCTAGCGTTCAAGGTGGTGTTAGAGTAATGGTTCTTACCCAGGTTTAAGCTTGAAGAGGATCCATGTGAAGAGAGGGAAGGAGGTGGTGTCTGTGAATGTCCTGGTCCCTGACTAGGGAGAGGCATGCCCACGGGTCCAGGAGAGGAGGAAAAGCTAAGGCCGTTATAAAAACTGTGTCCAATGGGGGTCAAGCTGCTCGATGTCCTCTTATAAAGGTCACTGCTGCCAGTCAGGGAGTCACGGCGGGAGCCACTGCCAGTGTTGGAGTTTGCAACTAAAATGGAATTAAAACAATGCAGATAAGAACAGGCCTGTTCTTTGAAGAACAAGCCCAGTGGCCTGTTCCTAACACTTTGATCCAGACTCCTTACCACTGCAAATGTGTCAGCAGAGACAGCCTAACTGTTAATGTAGCAGTTCTAGGGTAATAAATAAAGAGGACATGGCTTGGACTAACAGAGCTATTATTCAAGCCGTTACACAAATATGCCAAATTTACCTTCCTTTAGTGTCACAGATATTATGGGATGGGGGCAGGTTAAAAAGCTTTGACGGCCACATGAGCTTTGGGAAAAGTGAAAGGAAATGAACTAGAAGGAATGCCTTTCATCAGCTGAAAGGTTCTGGCAGAAAAATGGAATATGAAAAAAAGATGTGCAAGCAGGGCACTGCCCTACCACACACAAGACTTTCTTATGCAGGCCTGTTGTCTTGGTGGGCTCCATCAGGAGCTACGGCTAAGACTACAGCTCCAATTAGTACACCTTCTCTCAGACATGCCCTTCTGTTCTGAAATCACACTGCTGATTAACCACTCCAAGTATCCCACTGTCCATCAGTCTACATTCTTAGACTTTTCTCCTATCGAAATAGAATGTTTTGGTCTAGCATCCTTCCTCCCAATGTTCCACAGCATATCCCTTAACATTGTTCAAAACACGGGATGAAACTCCCTAACGGTTTAAGGTAGTCAAGCCAAGCCCCAGGCACAATCCTGAATGTGGAGCACCCAGCCCTGTGACCTTCAGTGATTCCTTCTCCCTCAGCCTAACATCCATACTGCCCAAGGTCCCTCCACATGCTTCCTAAATCCTAGAAGAACCTCTCTTTAGTTTTCAAAGCCTGAAACATACTGACAAAGTGAGCATAAGGAAGTAGCAACAGGAGCATGAAACTAAAAGAGATCCCAGTTGCATAACTTATTGTCTATAGTCCAACATCTCAAAGGTCAAGTGGGCTGGCTAGACTCCCAGGGCCTTGATCCAGACTACCTGTGGTACCTGTGCAGGGTATCATGCACTGTCAGGGTTCCAGAAAGATTACAAAACTCATTCAAATTCATTTTAACAGTTTCTTAGTTTAAATTCTACCTGCTGTTCCAAACCCTCCAAGGGCCGATCCCAGGGTGGCACCAAGAGAACTGCTGCTTCCGAATCCCAAGGACGTGTTGGCAGGCTGGGCAGAGCCCTGAGAGAAGAGGGAGCTGCTCTGGGAATTGCTGCTCATAGAGCTGTTGCCATAGAAGGAGCTGGAAGCCAGGTTGTTACTAGGCTGCTGAGGCTGGGGCTGGGGCTGCTGGGTGCCTAAAGGTCGAAATGGTCCGTTTGTGGTTCCAGCAAGACCACCAGCTGCTCCATTTGCTGAAGCTGCAGCCGCTGCAACAGCTGAGAAAGAAAGCAAACCATTAGGCTAAGAAAGGCACTAGTCATATACCAGACCCCATTAAATAAAACCACTTCCTAACATCTCAAATTCTATATATAACCATGGAGACCTTTTTCCTGAAACTATTTTATCCATACACCTTCAACCTCTTCGTTTAGCATACTTTCCATGACAGTCCCTTACCCTCATCTCTCTGTGTGAGTGAGTGAGTGTGTGTGTGTGTGTGTTATGTAAGTGTGTGTGTGTGTGTGTGTGTATGTGTTATATAAGTATGTATGTATGTATTTAGGGACAGAGTTGCACTATGTAACCCTGACTGAATGGGATTTGAACTTAGAGATCCATCTGCATATACCTCCTGAGAACTGGGATCACAAGTATATGCTACCACCCCCCGCTTACTCTCATTTTATAAAAAAAATTCACCACACTGTTAATCAATGTATTATTCTGGCAGTTGTCTCAAGATTCCCCGTGTTTTCCTCCCATCCCTATGCCAAAACACCCCACTCCCAAAAAACAAACAAACAAATACTCTGAAAAACAATGGCTGTCAGCCTTTGGAATGGCTGTTACCCAAAGTTCCAATTCCTGTGCATTACCCCGTATCTAACCAGGTGCCACAGAACCACCAACAGAATCGGAATCCACCAGACTGCCTTGCCGGTTCTGATTCTCTTTAAAATATTACAGGGTAAGAAAACCTATGCTGAGATTTTTTCCAAATAAAGCACATTACACCCTATCTGAAAGACTGTGGTTGTCAGTCACCTGACCCATTATTTCCCTCTCTAGAGTCCTCCAAAACAAAGTTCACCTGCTTGTGCAGCTGAGGAGCTAATGATGACTGGAGCCGGAGCAACAAGCCGAACTGGAGCTCCGAGGCCATTTCTCGCCCCTGCATTCACCACGAGGGCACCAGTTTGGTCATAGTAAGCAGCAGGAGCCAAGACTGGATAACCTGAGGATAGAGAACAGAACACAAATATAGACAGTGTCAGTCTCCATTGCCAATGTTTTAACCACCATGCAAAGTATTAGGTGGAAATTCCTGAAACACACATTTATAAACATTAAAGCACACAGCAATTCTAAGTGACATGATGAAATCTCACAGCACTCTATTTCAAGCTTCCTTTAAATGCTCTCTAGGTTACCTGACTGTCTCAGCAGTATTGGTGCTGCAGTGCTTGAAGTCACAAGCTCCCTGCTAACAACAGTGGAAAAGTGCCTGTGTATTGACACTGAGGCTGCTGATATGCGAGAATAAAATCTCCATATTACAATTGCTAAAATCTATAACTCTAAGCTGCTGTGGTTGTTTGGAAAAGAATAGTCCCCATAGGCTTGTATGTTTGAATACACAAGCAGTACTTAAACCAAAACTGAAACTGAAGACTATCTCTTAAACAGGCAGCTAACAAAGCTAAAGTCACATTCTAATCTGCAGATACTCACAGATCTCTCACATGGAAGGATGAACAATGACTGGCTCAGAACAAAGCTCTCATCAATGACCCAGAGGTCTAAGTGAGGGCAAGTATATATCATCCCTGCCAGTCCCCAGTCATAACAGGTCCAGACAAGTCAAAAGCAATGCCCATTCTCCTTGAAAACACATACACCTTTTTGACGCAGCAAAGTACTAGAAACATCAGTACAACCTTACCTGGCATACCTGCAGCCAGTCCTTGTCCAAAGGCAAGAGCAGAATTCACTGCTGCAGCTGCTACAAGAGGATCTGTTTGTTGTCCCTGCTGGTTCTGATTTGGGGTTAAAGGACGCTGGCTAGCCCCTCCACGAAGAACCTAGGAACAGGAGGCAGAAATGCTGTCTCACAGGAAGTTTATAGAGGACATGCTCTGTGCCCTAGTAGAGTCAGCTTTTTAAATAACACAGCAATAGAAAAGCAACTAATACACCTTAAAACTTATTAAAGTCAGATATGTAGTAAAAAAAAAAAAAGTTATAGCCATTAACTAAAAATTAAAGAGAAGGGCTGGAGGGATGGCTCAGCAATGAGATGATACTGCTCTTGCAGAAGTTCTATTCCTAGCATCTACATGGTAGCTCACAAACACCACGTTCCAAGGAATCTGATGCACTTTTCTGACCTCGCAGGTACCAGTCACACATAAGTTAATGTAGATATAACAGGTTTAAGATCTAATCTAATAGTGTAAGTTTAGTTTTAAAGACACAACTTTAAGGGGCTGGAGAGATGGCTCAGTGGTTAAGAGCACTGGCTGCTCTTCCAGAGGTCCTGAGTTCAATTCCCAGCAACCACATGGTGGCTCACAACCATCTGTAATGAGATCTGGCGCCCTCTTCTGGAGTGCGGGCATACATGGAGGCAGAATGTTGTATACATAAAAAAATAAATAAATCTTTTTTTTTAAAAAAAGAAAGAAAAAAGAAACAACTTAAGAAAGAGTTTAACAAAGAAAGAGTTTAAAGAAACAACTTTAATTTGGCTGGCAATCCACTAGCAAAACCCTACAATGCCCTGTAAATGGTATTCAGGAGACAACTGCAGAATGGAGAAATGAAAGTGCTACTTTCAGCCTAAACAGTCACTGTATACCTGCTATAGGTAACTAACTATATATCCCTCTAGCAACTCTTTCATTAAAAAAAATAATAATTTTTATGTACATTGGTGTTTTGTCTACATGTATGTTTGTATGAGGGTGTCAGAACTTGGGAGTTACAGACAGCTGTTAGCTGTCATGTCTGTGCTGGGAATTGAATCTGGGTCCTCTGCAAAAGCAGTCAGTGCTCTTAACTACTATGCCATCTCTCCAACCACTCTAAGCAACTTTTACAACATACACCTAAAACTCCCAAAACTCAGAAGACTGAGTAGGCAATCATTCCAAGTCAGCCTGGGCTAAAACTGAGTTAAGGGCCATCTTGGGCTACAGAGAGAGACTTTGATTTAAAAAAAAAAAGAAAAAGCAGGGGGCACACAGCACCAAAAGAGAAAACAAAACTAGTATTATTTTCTTGATTAAATTTAAAAACACAACTGACATTCTGGCAGAGCATGGTGACGTGTGCCTTTAATCTCAGCACACAGGAAGCAAAGGCAGACAGATCTCTGAGTTCAAGAACAGCCTGGTCTACACAGAGTTCTAGGACAACCAGGGATACAAGTGGAACTCTATCTCAATAAAGAAAAGAATAAAAAAGAAAAGGAGAGTGAGGGAGAGACAGGGGGGGAGGCATTTTTGAATGAATAGTCACTAAAGTGTATGCTGTCTGAGCATGTGAACCAGAACACAATCATCAACACAAAGTACCAATGACAGAGAACGAGAGACAGGAAGATCTCTGTGATCAATGGGTGGGACAGTCCAACCTTAATTGGTTAAGTACCAGGTCTGGATGGCAGATGCTTCTCTCAATAAAAAAAGATGGATAGCTCCTGACACTAGAAGATAACCTCTGGCTTATATAACCCCACAACAACAACAACAACAACAACAACAACAACAACATGAATAGCTAAATAAGCACTGGAGCAAATATGCAGGTGTGCACATATAGGCACACAGCATTTTAAGATGAAGAATACCACACCGGGCAGTGGTGGTGCATGCCTTTAATCCCAGCACTTGGGAGGCAGAGGCAGGCGGATCTCTGTGAGTTCGAGACCACCCTGGTCTACAAGAGGTAGTTCCAGGACAGGCTCCAAAGCTACAGAAAAACCCTGTCTCACGAAAAGGGGGGGGGGGGTGAAGAGTATCATCACTTGTAAGTCACACACACACTCACTCACACACACGCACCATAAACATACACAGGCACTCAGTGTTTTACGAACAGGATCAGCATCACCTATGAGTGGCTTGCACACATGCACATATAAGCACACACAGGCACTCATAAGACTGTGATTAAGAGGGACATTGCCTATGAGTAGCACAAGCAAGTTGCCCTCACAGGAGTGGCTGGTATATCGCCTTTACCTGCTGCTGTCCTTGCTGGGCCTGTGGAGCGCTCTGTTGAGTAGCAGAATTTGTTGCTGCTGCAGCTGCAGCAGCTTGCTGCTGGAAAAGACTGGCAGGGTAGACACCCCATGGAGTGACTCCATAATATTGGTGAGGGACCACAGCTGGGCCTAAAAATAACCAGAGAAAGGAAAGAGAAGTTTAGAAAGAATGACCTTAGGATTATTCAGATATTGAAAGAGGAAATCCAAAAAATATTAATTTAAAGAAAACAAAGATTCATGCTACCTAATAATTATGACAAAGGGGGAAGGAACAGATGGACTGAGATTGATTTTATTTGGTCCTCCTGGCAGGGTCTTCTGAAGGCAGGAATGCACTACAGCCTGACAATGTAAGGGTAAGGTGGTGAAGTTACTGAAGGAGAGGCTGGGAGGAGAACTGAAGGGATGGGGATAAACAAAAGGAGAAACTGCCTGAAACAAAGTCTTGCTTGTCACACAGGTCTTGCTATGAAACCCAATCTGGCTTCAAACTAGAGATGTTCCTGCCGCCTTAGTTTCCCAAGTGCTGAGATTAAAGGCGTTAACCAGCATAGCCATCCACAAGTTATGTTCACCCCATGAGAAGGAAAAGATGTATGATGGACACTAGACAAAGTATGCTGTTGAAAGAGAAATAAATGGGAGATGGCACGATATATACAAAAAGGAAAAGATCAAAATTCAGCTGCACTCTAACTGCACAGGGCTACCAGGCCCCTGTGTCACTAACTCCAGACGAAATCTATTTCCTTCTGATAACATGACCTCCACCACACATTTTCAAAAACGCTCTATTTTTTTTCTCTATTTCCATGTTTAAAGTTCAAAGCTACTCAACACAAACATTCAGCCACTGGTATTTCAACTTTTAAATTTCAATGACAGCAATTAAAAAAAAAATATAGCATATTTTAACCTTAACTGATCACTGACCACAGCACTGAAACTAAGCACGCTAGTGACCTCTGGTGATAGGTGACAACTCCAGTGACTGCACACAGAGCCAAACAGCAGATCTGAATGTAAAAGAAGGCTGGCTCAGAGGGCAACTTCGGTGTGAACAAAGCCAAGGCCAAAATTCTATGCAGGAAGCTGATGATGAAAACACAAAGGATGTGCATTCACCATCAGACAGTGGGAGGCTTTAAAGGTGAACCGTGTGAGCAAGTTTTACATAAATAAAAGAATGTACAGAAAGAAAAAAAAAGAGAAACTATCCAAAGACAGCTCCTCAAATCAAGTGAAACATATCTGCAATTTTCATTCACAGTCACAGCACAGGGCTAAGCATATGCAACCTGACTCAATAATAGTGAGCAAGTAGCTGGGCGGTGGTGGAGCATGCCTTTAATCTCAGCACTTGGGAGGCAGAGGCAGGTGGATCTCTGTGAGTTCGAGGCCAGCCTGGTCTACAGAGCTAGTTCCAGGACTGGCTCCAAAGCTGCAGAGAAACCCTGTCTCGAAAAACCAATAAATAAATAGAGAAAAAATAAAAGAAAAAATTAGCGAGCAAGTATTACACTTGCATTCCAAAGAGCTGTTTCTCATAGTATAGTTGTGCAGGGAGAGGAACTGCTTCTCATTAAACAAAAACAAACTGGCACACACTCTCCAGTTTCTAAGCACAAGCCAATCTAACTATACCACTGCCTAAAGGCTTGGCATGACCAAGAATGCCTACTGTGAAACTCTACAGCCAGCTGCAAAATGAGTGTTGCTGAGGAAAGCTATGTTACAATACAAACCATCTTCTTACAATAAGAGATTAGAATGATCTGTTGACTTATAGGAACCTAAGCAGTTCAAAAGCCTTATCTCCAAGCTAAAGAAAACACCACCTTCAAACTCACCTCACCAGGGTCCAAATATTAGTAAGATAAAAAAAGACACAGCAGGGTGAGGAGAGAAAGGCTCTTAAGGGAATTGTCCCAATGCATGGTGTGTGACCTACAAGGACAGCACCCTAAAAATTTAACATTCAAATCCTTCATCTGGCACTTCCATTACTCTACCTTGGTCATGTGGCCAAAATTAAACACCCCCAAAGAGCTTAGTTGAAACTGGCTTATCAGAACGCCTGCTTAAATTTTCATGTTAACAAAACATTTCCTTCCATTTAAAACCATTTAAATCATTTACAGTCTCCAGCTCATATGCAAACTATCATTTCATAACTACACATTCATTATTCTGAAACTCATTCCATGTTCAAGTTAACACACATTAAGCAATAAAGGAAAGGTAACTGAAGATAATACAGCTGTTTAATGTCACAGAATCAGACCTGGCTAAAACCTTGACCACACAGAAGTCATGTGACCTAACATAGAACCGTTTTCTGAACTCCAAACTTCTGAGCTGTAAAGTCACTACTGAATGACTCAGACCAAAACTAAATAAAATAAAATAAAATAAAAAGCACTAAGGGCAGTGCATGGCCAACAGGTGTGAGGCAAATGGTAGCAAGTCAAGATCACATTACCTGACAGAGCTTTCCATGCTCCCCAAAGTCAGGGCAAGAAACAGCATCAAATAGGCTACCATCATAACCAGGGAAGCAACTCCAAAGATCAATCTCAGAAATGACAAGCTGCTGTGGCATCATCACTGAAAACTACACACCAGAGATAAATGACTACACAGTTGATAAAATCTCACACTGATACTTTGTTGAAATGAGGTGCTTATGTACCCCAAAGGCTTCAGAGGTTGTTGCTTTTATCATCGTGTTAAAGTAAAGTCACTTTAACATGGGAAACTGAAGGAAGGACAAGACCATCATGAATTCATCTACAAGCAAATAAAAACCATAGGTGTCAGTAGGAGATCATCCCATGCACAAACTGTGATGGATGTCTAGAGACAGAGGCCCAAGTTGGGACAGTAAGGAAACTGGTGTGTGGTGTGAGCCAATGTGACCACATAAGAGGGAGAGTGTGCATGGGTCCAGTTGCTGGAGGGAGGACAATACATAAGGGGTCAACCTCAGCCAATCTCAGAATTCTAATACTAGTAGCTCCTCTGTAATACTAAGTCCAAGGAACAAGCACCATCTATATCTCCTTAGGCTCTGATGATGAGCTGAATATGACAATAACAGCAGCATGCAACAGTACAGAGTAGGGAAAAGAGAAATACAAGGCATTTGTGTATAAGATTTGTGTTTAAAAGCTATGCAATTTGGAGGAGTGGAAGAGAAAGCCACAAAGCAAGAAGGAAACAGTAAATTCCCTGTGGTACCAGCTGAAAACAGCTGAGCAAATATCCTGCAACATGAGCAAGCAATTGGATGGATCCAAGATAATGGTCCAGGATAGGTAATCACCTTGTTTATCTAGGCAGAATGGAGAGAATAATAGCTAAGCAGAGAAATCTGACTGGCAAGGGACTAGTGCTGAGATCAGGAAACATTTTTTGTTGGAGACATGTATTCGGCAGAGTAGAAAGAAGGCATGCCCTTTTCTAGCAGGTGAGTAAATCCCTCATGCAGCAGATGTCTCACCGAGTGTCGCTGCTGCAGCCAATCCAGCTGTGTAGGGGTCCGTCCCCGGGGGAGCAGCGCTGATGATGTATGGGTTGGGGACAAACGCAGCGGGAGCTAAACCTGCTGGAAACACACCTGTCAGTAAAAACAAACGACCAAACTGCAGCCCCACTACAAATCTCTCTAATTCAGCTAGCATTCCAGGTTAGAGATGAAGGGAAGGAAAGGGAAGAGAGAATAGGCTGTAGAGAGGAATTTCACAAAGATAATATACCCTCAATATAAAAAGACATAGTGACATTTGTGTATGTGTCTGTGTATGAACATAGGGAAGAAAGAAAAGACAATGGGTTCCTTCCTCTATGGCACAGGTTCTCAACTTTCCAAATACTTTGACCCTTTAATACAGTTCTTCATATTGTGGTGATCCCCAACGATAAAATTGTTTCATTACTACTTTAAAAACTGTAATGTTGTTACTGTTATAATAATGTAAATATCTGATATGCACAGTATCTGATATTCAGCCCCTGTGAAAAGGTCTCTCCCTCTCTCTCTCTCTCTCTCTCTCACACACACACACACACCGGTCACAACCCATAGGTTAAGAAACACTTTTCTATGGCTTCCTACAGTATTTTTCAAGACGTTTTATGGCTGTTTTGGCTACATGGACATGCCAGTAATCCTCCTGTTCCCATTCCACAAAGCTTCGTCTTTGTGGGTACTAGAGATTTGAACTCAGGTCTTCTTGCCTTTCTAAAAGTCACTCTTACCCACTAAGCATAAGCCCAGCCCTGGCTGTCTTTCTGAAATGGGGTCTCATTCTGTAGCCTAACTAGGCCTTGAATTTACACTCCTCGTGCCTCAGTTTTCCACGTGGTGGACAACCATGGCTAGTTTAGACCATTTTGTGCATCCCTTCCCACCTTTATTAAAGGAATGTAGGTAACAGATCACTTATGTATCATTTTTTATTTTGGCTCCATGCTAAGACCAAACCCAAAGCCTCCTGAATGTCAAGTGATCCCTCTACATTCACAATAAAAATGTCCTTTACAGTTTAGAGCCAGCTAGATTGTTAGGCATTCATTTTACTGTTTTATTTGTGGTGCTGGGAATTAGATCTAAGGGTCATGTGCAAACACTGAATTCACTGTGTATACACTAAATTCCTTCTTTAAATATTAAACTCATTAGTTTTTCAATTTTACTGTTAAAATTGTTTCAAAACACTTATTGAGACAGACATATTTCCATCAAAAACATTAATAAAGACTACAATTTACATGTGTATACTGCCAGCCTATTCTTCTGTCAGCTAGGGTATGATTAAGTACTTTTTCTTCTTCCTTGCATACCACATCCAGGGTCTCCTTTCTACTCATGTCTATGTACTTTTTAAGCAAGAATGAAAGAAATCTCCACTACCACTTATGAGCAGTCATGACATTTAGTCTAAAGAGTCTTAAGAAGGTCTGGGTAGTGGGAAGTTGGGTGGGGGTAGTGGGAACTTGGGTTGGTATGTATAGTAAAAAGGATAAATATATATATAAGAAGGGGGGAGAAGAAGGTCTGGGGGTTTCCAGGCACAGCAGTCACATTTGTAGTATCAGTACTCAGGAAGCTAAAGCAAGAGAATTGACTTGAATCTGAAGCCAGCTGGGACTACATAGTAATCGTGCCTCAAAAAAAAACTGAAAATAGAGTTCCAAATAGTAGAAAGGTCATGGTGAAGATTGAAATATGTGCCAAACTCATCCCAAAAAAGGGAAGACAAGGCTTGGAAGGTGAATCTGAAAACAATGAAAGCACTATTGCTGTTCAGTACGCTGAGAAGCTGATACAGTATCTACACAAAACCCCAACTACCCCATCATGGGTGCTGAAATCAATTCATTTATTTATTTATTTGGGAGGACAGGACGTTATTCTGTAGCCCTAGCTGGCTGGGAACTCACTGTAGAGTAAGCTATTCTCCAACTCACAGAAATCCTCCTGCCTCTGCCTCCTGAGAGCTGGGATAAATGTGTGCACCGCCACACCCGGAACTGTTGCCTAAATCTTACCAAAAGCTATCAGTAGTCATTTCTCTAGTAAATTGTTTAAATCCTGATACATTTAAGGTACATTAAAAAAAATGGATACCCAAGAAATCTTATGAGTTCAGGTCTAGCACATCAAAAATAAAATAAATATGGGCTAGAGACACGTGGACACAAGAAAGATGCCATTTGCTCTGAATTTACTCCATCCACCATGGTCTTTTCTTTTTTTTCTGACAGTTTCACAGTATAATCCAGACTGGTCTGGAATTCACACTATCCTTCAAACTCTCTCTGCCTCCCAGGTGCTAGGATGGACTTTGATCAATTTACTGGAACTCCCAGAATCCACCTCTCCTAGATAGCAAGAGAACTGTGAGCTTAAGGACTTACCAATGTGAGGCTGGTGGGCTGCTGCAAGCGCATACTGCTGCTGTTGGGCAGCTGTCAACTGCTGGACAGCAAGGGCGTTGGGTCTTTGGAATAGCTGAAGAACGAGAGAAATGTTGTATCAGAGAACTGTCCTATGAAATGATGTTTTAAATCTCTTAATTTCATTAGCCTCTATCACACATGACACTCTGACAAAGCAGGATGCTCCAGTCCTGGAGGAATAATGCTTCAGTCTGTCTTTCCTGTCACCATCTCAATTTGGTCTCCCCTCTTCACAGACTGGATCTATGTCTCATGAACCTAAACTACAGATAAATACACACACAAAATCCTTAGTGGCTACCAGCAAATATACAGCCCTAAATGACTAAAGTACACCTGAATACTGAAAAGTGTCTTCCATATCACCCTAAGGGTAGTCTACTCTCAGGAATTTTCAGACCCAATGAGCACTGAGTTCTCACCTATTTATGCTTTGGAGAAGATGAGAAGAGTGTACTTTATTCTCTGGGGAGGTGAATTTGCATACCTTCCTAAACTAGCAGCTTTTCCTAATGAATTAGAGAAATGCCTTGGCTTCAGCAGTTTCAAAGTCTCTTACATCTTATTCTTCATATGCAGTGAAAAGAACAGAAGTACAAATTTTCATGGTGAACCAGAAAGATGGATCAGCAGGTTCCTGACAAAGCCCAACAACCTGAGTTTAAGCCCCAGAACGGACAAGCTGTCCTCTCTCTGACCTCCCATGTTGTGACACTTGAACTTGCACACAAAATCTTAAAGAAATAAAATTTAGACTGTGAGCTTATACCTAGCACACTTCTTAATTCTCAAGAAAGAAGTGTAAAAACCTTCACAGTAAAATTATCCCATGAATGTAAATGTTAAAATAGAGTATGAACAGTCAATCATTCATCCATTCATTTAACAAGTATTTACTATGCAAGGAACAGGGATATAGAAGCTGTGAACAAATAAAAACTCTCATTGCCTTCCTAGACATAACAATTTATCATGAATAATGATGAAGAAAGGGGAACCTAGCAGCCTAACTTGTAAAGGGCCTCAATAGGCTTCCTTCCAGAAACGTAAATGGCTGAGCAATTCCTAAACAGTTCTTTTCCTAGATTATAGCTTCTAGCCACCTGCTCTTACTATGGGGCTCATGAACGGACCAGCTCACATCACTAGGTGATAAGTAACAGATAGTACAGACCTTAAACCATAGGCATATTTACCAAGAGACATCAGAAAGTGCAATCTCCCAAACTCAACTAAATTACCACTGTCACTATTCTTACAGTTAATGTATAAAATAGAAATATTTAATTCTGTCTCAAACATAAACATAGGCTAATTTAAAAAAAAAAAAAAGATGAGGGGCTAGAAAGACGGTTCAGCAAAAGCACTTTCTCATTTTGCTCCAGGTTCAATTCCCAGAATCCACATGAGTACCAGGTAGACAAATATAAACACAGGCAAACATTCATACACATAAAATATATCTAAAAATGTTTTTAAATAAAAAGTTGCATGTGTTGAACACATTGGTCAGTTTAAAATGTATCTTACTATCTATACATCAATCTTCCGTAAAAACAAAAAATTTCATCTTGCCAATTTGTATAAAAAAGAAATACAATCCAGTGCAGATTTTTAAAGTACTTCAGGATTCCAGCCAGGCAGTGGTGGTGCGCGCCTTTAATCACAGCACTCGGAAGGCAAGATCTCTGTGAGTTCGAGACCAGCCTGGTCTACAAGAGCTAGTTCCAGGACAGGCTCCAAAGCCACAGAGAAACCCTGTCTCGAAAAACAAAAACAAAAAAACAAAACAAAAAAATTTCCTTTTCAAAAAATTCACCATGATGCTGATAAAAATGAAAAGGCCTTGCCCTGTACACATCTAATGAACATCACGCAGTGAAAGAGAGGGATTGAATGATTTCTCAAGCATTCAAAACACTTGTCCACCCTGACTGTATAGCTTGGAAGTTGCATCTGTGGGCTTTGCAAGTTTATCTGAAGAACAGTGTCTCTAGCAACTTGAGACAGTCCACACGAGAGGGGCAGCCAAGAGGGTGGGAAGACAGCTTAGTGGTAAAACATTCACTTAGCATACATGAGGCCTTAGGTTCAATTTCAAGAACCAATAATAATAATGATAATAATAACAACAACAATTTTAAAAACAAATAAATAAAAATCAAGGGAAAAGCCAAGTAAAAGACTAACCTTTTCAAACAGTCACACTCTCAACAATTGCTTCTATTTGCTTCTTTTCCACCCCACAGCCCTACTGTAAACAAGTCCATCTCAGTGAAAAGTCCTACTGTTGGTGGGCTTCAGTATTGTGTGCAGCTGGGAGAGAAAGGTGGTACACAGGACTGGAGAGATGGCTCAGTGGTTAAGAGCATTCCCTGCTCTTCCAAAGGTCCTGAGTTCAATTCCCAGCAACCATATGGTGGCTCACAACCATCTGTAATGAGGGCTGGTGCCCTCTTCTGACCTGCAGGCATACACGCATACAGAATATTGTATGCATAATAAATAATATTTAAAAGAAAAAAGGTGGTACATGATCTGATCCCATTCCATCAGACTTTCCTTGCTAAGTACTTCATGAGGTATTCTACATAACTCATTATTTGTAGACTGTAAATAAATACACATAGAAACGTGTGAATACCATAAAACATCCCATTTGCAGTCCCCACCTTCATGTGGTCACTTTTAAGGTAAGGATCATTTCTGATAACAGAAACCATATACAAGCCTTACAAGAGCCTCCATATAGCCTATGGTAATTAATAATTAGTGAATATAAGAAAAATGGGAGATTTCCTTGAGAACATTTTGTAGTAAACAATTTAACAAAAGCTAATTATGATTCTATGGCCATCAGATTTGATTATATAATAGAATACAGCAACATTGGCACATTCTCTTTATGCAAATGGTGCAGTATTAGC
This sequence comes from Ondatra zibethicus, assembly GCA_004026605.1. Taxonomy (NCBI): domain Eukaryota; kingdom Metazoa; phylum Chordata; class Mammalia; order Rodentia; family Cricetidae; genus Ondatra; species Ondatra zibethicus. The sequence continues at coordinate 141,830 of PVIU01002541.1, read as the reverse complement.
TAGAAATAGGGTACCCAAAACAAAATTAGAAAATTGGCAAGATCTTGAAAAATCTCACACTAATGCCATCTAGTGGGCAAGCCTGAGTTCTGCTACCAATGTCATGATTTCACAAGAGTCAATGACCAGCAACTGAGCCGCTAGGAAGTGCTTTTGGAAGGAAAGCAGTGGTGAGCATCTATGCTGATTACAACTCATTCATAGAGAGCCAAGGGAAATCAACCAACTATTCAAAGTCATGTAGCGCTTCACAATAAATACTGAAGGCACAATCTGGGTATCTGATGACAAACTGCTCTGACTTCCTTCTTTGTCCCTCAGTACATGAGTTTACAAAAAACACTGGTTCTATTCCAAAAGTAAATGGGCATCTCAAAACACACACTGAAGTATTACCATACAGTGAACATTTTATAAAAGACAGTTACTATTATGTTAAAAAAGAGAGAGATAAAGAGAGTTGTTAGTATCATTACTGTTATAATCATAGTTGACATAAAAAAATGCTACGGTTGCCATACATGGTAGTAAACACACATTCCAGAAGTCATGTCCAGCCTAATCTGCATTATCCAGATCCTGTTTAAAGAAAAGAGAAAAAGAAAAGGGGGATGGGGGTGGGGAAGAACCCACAACTAAACAAAACTACTACCTCTACTAACACTCTCTAGCATGGTGGGGTTCTGATCTGGAGAGCAATGTAGTGAGTGTCTGAAAATAAATGAGGAACTGCAGAAGGCATGCCAACTTTCTCCTTTGCCAAACAGAGAAAAAAAGAAAAGCAATAGTTTCTCAAGTTGTTGCCAGTCCTTTATGAGCTAAAAGTACCTCCCCAACCCTTAACACCTACAGTTGATGACCAGATCCTATATAGCAGAAGGAGAAAAACTCCTACAAGCTGTCTGTCCTCCATATGGGGAAGACTCTCTCCCTCTCCCTCTCCAACACACACACACACACACACACACACACACACACACACACACACACGCACGCACGCGCACACACACACACACACACACGTGTGCACAAAATTTTCTGAAAGTTACAAGGAAAGATGCTAAGCTATCATAGAAGAACAGTTTTATTATACTCCTTAAAAAAAAAAAAAAAGCTCTGGATAGCCAGGCATTATTGGTGGCACACGCATTTAATCCCAGCACTCAGGAAGTGAGATGGATCTCTGAGTTTAAGGCCTCCTGGTCTACAAAACTAGTTCCAGAGCTACAAAGAGAAACCCTATCTTGAAGGGGAAAAAAAAAGACAAAAAACAACAAAACAAACAACAAAAATCAATAAATAAATAAATGAAAAATAACCACACAAAAACTTCTTGATAAAGCTGAATAAGAACAAGAAAAATCTACATATCAAAAGCCTTTGTATTCCTAGGATAAAAAGGGCAGAGGGTTTGACACCCTGACACTAGGAACCAAAAGGTTTCACCTTTTTTTTTTTATTTCTAGGTTAACTGTTGTTGTTTGTGTGTCTGAGACAAGAGTCAGCAGTGCATGTACGCATATGCATACCAAACATGCATACACATTAAATAAATGTGATATTTAAAAAGAACCTCCAGTATTCCTTAGCAGATACATTAACTCCAATCAAGCATGGTGGTACACACTTTTCAATTCCTGCAGAGCCAGTCTAGTAACATGAGTCCAGGGAAGCCAGGGCTAGAGAAACCAAACAGAAAAAAAGGAAAAGAAACAGCGGGAGGGAGGGACGAAGGACGGGTGGCCAGACGGACAGACAAATGGACCTAACTCCAAGGAAAAAATTTGAGATCTCAGATCACAGCTAAATCCAATCCTCTACCAAATGTTTCTGCATATCTGAGCAAATTAAAACTATAATGAAGTAACCTTCAACCATCCCATCACTAGACAGTTTCAAATCTTCCTCAGTAACAACACATAGGACACTAACGGAATTGTTACCTGTAAATTTAAAAAGCGTTTTGCATTAAAGATACTCAAATAAGCCAGTGTGATAGCCAGCAATCAGGAGGCAGAGAGAGGGAAGTAGATCTCTTAGAGTTTGAGGCCAGCCTGATCTACATAGCAAGTACCAGAACAGCCAAAGCTACAAAGAAACTGTGTCTATAATAGAACACTAAATTCAAGCACACTCAAATGGTCTCTTAAGAAAGATAGTTAAGAGCCAGGGGGTGGTGGCACATCCCTTTAATCCCAGCACTCGGGAGGCAGAGGCAGGAGGATCTCCGTGAGCTCGAGGCTAGCCTGGTCTACAAGAGCTAGTTCCAAGACAGGCTCCAAAGCTACAGAGAAACCTTGTCTCAAAAAAACAAAACCAAAGGGAAAAAAAAGGGATAGTTAAGCACTAATAAAGCAATGAGAGGGGCTGGTGAGATGGCTCAGCGGTTAAGAGCACTGACTGTTCTTCCAGTGGTCCTGAGTTCAATTCCCAGCAACCACATGGTGTCTTACAACCATCCATAATGAGATCTGGTGCCCTCTTCTGGCCTGCAGGGATAAATCTAAGAACAAAATAAAAATAATTATAAAAAAAACCAATGAGAAAATGTGTTTGTACATGTGTGAGTGTTGAAGTGTATGGTTGATGAGAAGAGTGCACTGCACCCTCCTCTTCCTCCCCCCACAGCCCCACGGAGCTGAAGTTTGTGGGCCACATGTGGTACCCCCTATAATTCCAGCACAAAGGAGACAGAAATAGGAGGATCAGTTCAAGGCCTTCAGCTAAAGAGTTTTCTAGGTCAGTCCCTGTAACATGAGACCCTATCTCATAACATATTATGTTATTTTTTTAATTGACTGTGTTCTAAATAAAACATCAACAATCTGACTAATCTATAATGACACAGCATTATTAGGCAGATGGATCTCTGTTTGTTTGAGGTCAACTTAGTCTACAAGCAAATTCTAGGGCACCCAGGACTACAATGGAAAAAAAACAAAACAAAACAAAAAGAAGGCAACAGGGAAAAGCAGGAAAGTGAGAAGAACACTCAGAAAGAAAGACATCAATAAGACTATCAACACCCTTAAACTGGGGAACCTTTTACATAAATGGCAATCCTCTAGGCTTATTTTAATGAATGTCTCTCTGGACCTGAAGTCTCTTCAGTTTGTTCAACTGGGATTGTGGGAGGAAAACCTAAAAATTACTACAAGCAGATGGAAACAATGTACATTTCCCACTTATGTTGTAGTCACCACAATCATTCCAAAATCCTTCTCATGTTTATTATGAACTAATACTTCATATGTATAAAGAAACAAATATAAATTTTGCTTAAGTATCTTGACATATTTTTGTGTAATATTTCCTCCATACTTTCAGTATACTATATATTTAAAATACACACACATTTCAAACACTATAAACTGGAAAGGCAGCTCAGAGGCAGAGCACTTGCTGGGTCTGCACAAAAGCCTGGTTCAGTCCCTCACATCATAAAATAAAACAACCAAGGAAGCAAGCTATAGGGATCATCTAACTGCTCAGAGGATTTCTGGAACTCTTGCTCTTGTAAATAAACTTGAAAGGTCACATTCACAATGAGCATCAGTGACCAGAGAAGGAACTGAACCATCCGAGGCCCCAAGAATGAAATGGTCTGAGTCAAAAAAAAACTCACCTTTCCCCTAGTCACTAGGAACTTTGTATCATGTATCGCACTAAAACTTCCATAAATATCAATGTCACAATGGAAAGAAACAGAATATTATTTATTCTGTCATTGTTCACGCCAGTTCGCCTTTAAAAAACACAAATAAAACTGCCCTACCAGTTGAAACAAATCAACCAAAATAAAGATGAGATTACCCTTTGTTTCTCATTTATAGAACCCAAAATCAAAGAGCAAAACGTGCAGAAAAATACACAATGATCACACAAAAACACACATACCAGAGCTTAACCCTCAGTTGTTTGGGGTATCTTCTGAGACACACCTGGCTCAAGCAAGACCTCCATGACCTGGACTCATTCTCGATGCAATCTTGGACTCGACACAAGGCTAGTACTCCAGGTATCCTGTGATTGTATATCCATCATTCCCATCTGTTCTGTCACCAGTACAATAAATACCCAACAACCCCTTTAAGAGTGCCATGGTCATCACTGGATCTCTCCCATCCCTGACTGACAGCACTTATACCAAATGAAAACAATTCCATTTCAAGCAGAACCCAAGATTCCTGAAGGACTCATGAGTCAACGATTAACTAACAGACTGATTAACACAGGAGTGCCTAAACCTGCTTCTACATATACATTAGAAGACCACAAAAATAAGACATTCCTCCTAAAATTCCAAGTACAGGCACACACCTGCACTCTCAGTGCTTGAAAGATAGAAGCAGAGGGTTAATGAGTTACAGGAGAGTTAAGGTAACATAGAAAGACCCTGACTTTAAAAAATAAAAAAAAAAAAAAAGAAGAAATGCTCCTAAGAAATGTCTTGTCATTGTTGGTAAAAAGCACAGTATCTATTTTACAGTCTATCCAAATAACCAGACAGGCTGAACACACCTCTGATCATCTGCATTTTAGGCTTTGGTTATACTATTTACTCCATGAGTATTTTCAATTCTCATCTTCTGCAAAAGTAAGGAACAGCTCACCAGCAGTTCTTCCAGAAGGTTTTATTTCCTCTGGAGACAAGAGAACTCTTCCTCCCAGTAAGGTCTTATGGTACAGACATCAATGATCTCATCTCTTTTTGTTATTTTAAAGTGTTATTTTAAATACACACACGTGTATATAAGCACACCTATTATTGAGGTCAGAAGGGCAATAAATGATACACACTTTTTAATACCAGCAATCTCAGACAGACAGAATGAGGCCTGCCTGGTCGACGGTCAGAGGTACACAGTAGAACTCAGTGGTGGGGGAAGGGGTTACAACCAGCAGACAGTTGTAAGCCACTCTGTGGTGGTTTGAATAAATATAGCCCCCACAGACTCATGTTTGAATGCTTGGCACAAAAGGAGTGGCACTATTAGGAGGTATGGTTTTGTTGAAGGAGGTGTGGTCTTGTTAGAGGAAGTGTGTCACCAAGGGGGTGTACTTTGAGGTCTTATATGCTCAAGTAATGCCCAGAGTGACACACAGTTCACTTCCTACTGCCTGTGGATCAAGATATAGAACTCTCAGCGCCTTCTCTAGCACCATGTCTTCCTGCCAAGAGGATAATAGACTGAACCACTGAAACTCTAAGCCATCCCCAATTAAATGTTTTCCTTTATAAGAATTGCCATGGTCATGGTATCTCTTCACATCAATAAAAATCCTAACTAAGACAATACCCAATATGGATACTAGAAGAGCAGCAAGTGTGTTTTAATACCACTGAGCCATCTCTCTGGCACCATCCCATCTCTTATCATGGAGTGCTACCTTGTAAAATTTAAAAGATGAAATGCATCCTAATGACTAAATAGAGAACTGGGTAGAACAAAGCCAAATAGAAAATCTTGCTCTATCATTAAAAGTTGTACTTGGATATAGATGAAAAAGATACAACAAAATGTTATTATATGTAGCCCACAAATCCATAATCTCCCAGAATCAGTTTGCAAAGTTGGGTGCCAAAAGAATGTTTTCCAGATGCAAAGGGCCATGGTTTTTGATCAGGTAGCAACACGGTGACCCTAAATGGTTCATCTGATCCAAGAAATAACTTTCCTATCCATTATACAATTATATTATATTACTAGATCTTATATAACAAACCTTCCAACAATATCCAAAAACTTTCCCATGTATTATACAATTTCAAATTTTAATTTGGGAAAATGTATTAAATAAAAAGGAGTTCACAGGAGATGAAGAATGCATAGAAACAAGTGAGTGACCCAGCTGACCCTTGGAGAAAGAATAAAAATGTGATGAACAATAAAAAATGTTCCCTACAGTCTCAGACATTTGAACACTTGAAACCTAGATGGTGCGGTTTGGGAAATCAAATTTGCTGGAGGAAATACATCATTAAGGGGTGAGTTTTTAAAGTTTAGAAACCCGGGCCATTTCTGGTTCATTCTCTTTCGTGTTTATAGTAAAAGATGTGAGCCCTCAGCTTCCTGCAGCCATGCCTGCCACTTGCTGTCACATCTCTTTGCAATGACAGACACTCATCCCTCTAAAACCAGAAGCTCAGATACCCCCTTTCTTCTCTCAACTGTCTTGGTCATGGTGTTTTATCACAGGAGCAGAAAAGTATAAAATGATAAAATATATAAGGTTAGAGTGATGAGGAAGGCCTTAACAATTCTGGCTTCTCTGAGGTTGGAAAGACACTTAGATATCTTAGAATAATGACTACCAGATCTTATCTGGGTGTCCAGGGCAAGAGTTCTTAAAAACAATCTACTTAAAAAAAAACAAACAAACCAAAACAAAAACAGTTAATTTGAGACTGGCAATACAGCTCAGAAGTTGAGCGTCTCATAGGCATGAATGGGGAAGAAGCAGTAATTTGGGTAAATGGTATGTGCTGGCTAGTTTTAGTCAACTTTGAAACAAGCTATGGTCATCTGAGAGCAAACAACCTCAATTGAGAATATGTTCCCATGAGATCAGGCTGTAAAGTATTTTCTTTATTAGTGATTGATGTGGTAGAGTCCATTTGTGGGTGGGGCCATCCTGGCCTGGTGGTCCAGGGTTCTATAGGAAAGCTCCATAAGAAGCAAGCCAGCAGCAAGCAACACCCCCAAATAGTCTTTGCATCAGCTCCTGACTTCAAATTCCTACCCTGGCTTTCTTCAGTGACAGACTGCATTTTCCTACCCCACTTGCTTTTGATCACAGTGTTTGATCATAGCAATAATAACACTAAGACAAGGAATAAAACAATAGGGTCCACATTACATCTGTGCACATAGCAATACACTTTCACTGCAAAAACTAAGATATCCATGAAAAGCCTTAACTCAACAGGTTCCAAAGTGCAAAATTGTTTAAATTAGCCAGTGGAAAAGCCACCTATGGCATTGTACATCTACACAACTGTTATCCCTGATACATATAAAAGTTCATTTGTGTTTAAATCCTTATAGTTAGTTCCCAAACTCCTGATAAAATGAAATGATGGACTATTAAACCAAAAGACAATAACTCCTTGACTATGTATGAAATAAAGACCAGTTAAGTGAAAGAAACAAATTTTTGTTAGCAAAACACTGGAGACAAACTCTTCTTACATAAAAAGGGGGCTCAATTAAAACAGAAAATGAAAACAATAAGCCAATAAAGGACAGAGAGAGAGAGAGAACGAGAACAGACAGATAATTTTTATGGAGCTGGACATAGTTACTGGGAGCTACAGAGAAAACAATGTCCAATTATATTTTTCCTTTTACGGAAAAAAAGTAAATTTCATGTGGCCTGGGGTATAGCTCAGCCCTATTCACCTGTATAGCATAGGCTCTACCCCCAGTACCAGAAAAAGCAACAAACACATAACAACCATTTATACTCACAGCATACGTCAAAGGAATTTCTTTTGGTAAACTCCCTAAGATGACCTTCATATCTACCAACCAAAATTCATCTGGTATAAGTTAAACAACAGCAAGTACAGGCACAGCACAGCACAATTCATCTACAAAGACAATAAAGAATTTGAAAACTACAAAAAGATTGCAGTCTCTCACACTTAAAATCTGTATCTGCATCCCAGTCCAAAACTAAGAAATAACACAAAAGGTAAAAACTGTTTGTGGATTGTAAAGCTTCCTGGTCCCACTGGGAGCTGATTTCCTACCTACTATGCTTTCAAAAATGGCCGGCACAGTTTTGGGGAAATAGAGGCACATAGACATCACACCTATGATCGATACTACCAAAGAGGCTGACAAAGGGCTGAAGAGGTGACTCGGTGTTAAAGAGCAATGATTCCGTCCAGTTTCAATTTCAGCACCCATAAACATCTGTAACTCCAGTTTCTTCTTTCCTCTTTTGGGCACTGCACACACATAGTACACAAACATACATGATCACAAAACTATAAAATAAAAACTTAAAATTAAAAAAAAAAAAGAGGCTGAGACCCGAAGCTAAAGTCATAAAAAAACAAACAAACTATAAACTCACAAATAAATTTTCTAGAAACTTGTAAACATAAGAGAGTTAAGCCAGGGAGATTGCTCAGTGGATAAGAGCACTTACTGTACAAGTGTGAGTTTGGATTCAAAGAATGTGCGGAAAACAATGACCATGGCTAGCACAGTAACTCCGGCACTGAGAGTAGAGGCACATTAAAGAGTAGAGGGTAGAATGAGATAACTGAAGCTTTACTAGGCAAAGTGCTAAGTTTCAGACTCAGTGAGAGACCCTATCTCAGGGAATTAGGCAAAGAGCAATAAACAAAAGCATCCAGCATCTTCCTCTGGCCTCTATAGGTGCATTCATGGGCAACATACACTCCTAGCTCTCATGACAGACTGATAGACAGACACAGACATACACAGACACACACACACACACACACACACCAGCACCAAATAATAATCACAGACCTTACAGAGCATTTTACATGCTCAATTAATCATATTCTGAAAGGTATCTATCATGTGTGTTACAGACTATATCTATAATGGGTTGATTATACTGGGGTAATGGACAAGAGAGATCACTATCTTATATATCTCCCTTTTCCAGGAGGAAGAGGGCATGCACACTTGAGAAATGGGAACATGTACCTCTCTGTGCACATGTGAATAATACTAGGGAAGGACACTAAAAGTCTTCCTTCATTGCTCTCTACCTTTTTTTTTAACGACCTTATTTTCTGAGACAGGGTCTCACATTGAATCTGAAGCTCACTGTTTTTGCTAGACTGTCAGGTTGGTTAATCTCTGACCTCTAATACTAGGGGTTACAGGCATGCACAGCTATGTCCACATTTTACAGGAGTGCTAGAGATTTGGACTTGGGGATCACCTTGCTTTCAAAGCAAGCACTCCTGCCCATTGAGCCATCTCTTTAGCCTCTCTCTTTTTTTTTTTTGTTTTACACTAAACAACCCATCAACAGCATACAACAACATTAATCCTTCAAGTGTGACTTGGCATCTGAGAGGATGCTCTTCCATTCCCCAGGGGTGGGGAGACAAGAGCCAAGCACGATATATATCCAAGCCAAGCACCACTGTGTAAACTTATTTCTTTGCGGGATCAAAAGTAGCTGGCTGACAGCATTTTAAAATAACACTCTTGCCCATCCACCCCCCATAATGTGCTGGTTAGAGAGAAAGTAGAAGGATGACAAAGACACACACTGTACCTGTTGTTGAGAATTGTAGTCAAAAAGTCCCACAGTTGCTGCTGCTGAGTCCACAGGTACCTGCGTGCCTGAATAATCAAACTGCAGAGGCTCCATGCCCACATGTTCCATGGGGTCCAAGGGGACACTCTGGGACTCCATGTTGGAGAAATCCTCCACAGGCTTGGCACCATTGGTGCTGGTCAGCTGGGCTAAGCCCTCAGAACCATTCTGGTTTGGACCCAGAAGATCCACTTCATTAGCTGAGTTCTGGCAATTACCAGGGGTACGGCTAAACAGAGAAAGTAAAGGGCATTAAACCTTATTTTGATCGGGGAGGGACACTACAGCAACCCCCAGTTTAGTCTTGAAAGCTAGTTTTACAAAATAACCAGAGATCTTTGACAAGGCTTACAGGGTTGAAACCTCTAGAATGAGTCTATTGTTTGCTTTCCCTCCTGGACACCTCTTGAATCTGTATCATCTACTATTAATGGACAATATCTTTACCATGGAAGCTAAACTGAAGAAACAGAGTACGCTAAAAACAGTAATTTCCATGGCAGTCATGAAAACAAATGTCCCCCCCAAACACAGAGGTAAATAAATACACTCCACCAGAGCAGTCACTCCTCTTTAAACACAGAGCAAACTGGAAAGGTTGGTTCTCAGGCCAGGCAAAGTGGCACACATCTACGATCCCAGCATTCAGTGCAAGTTTCAAAGTTATGCTGGAGTATGCACAAGAATTTGTTTCCAAATAAAGCAAAACACCCAAAGCTGTTTCCTAGAGGAAATTCCAATTCTTAGAATTATTATTATTATTATAAAAAGGTTTTATGTATTATTTATTATGAGTGTTAAACACTATACTCATCTGTCAAAGGGGTGGAAGAAGCCATCAGTTCAAAAATGTGTAAAGCTTCATTGCTGACCACAAGCTCCTACTCCAAAGACAATACTAAACTTAAGCTAGTTCCATACTCCATGTCATGACACTCCAAAGAGCAAAGAGGGCACCAGTGGTGATTACTTGGGCCACAAGCTTAAGTGAGTACGGTACTGGGACTTGAGATATATCACAACCCTATGTTAAATGACTGTATCATTCAAACCCATTACAGGCAAAGGAGAGCAGCCTGTGCCTACATTCAATCCTTCATCTCTAAAATTAAGAACACAGCTGGTACAAGTTAAAAGTATTGTCATGTTCCATCACATACACCACCACTTCAACCACCTCCTGCCCCATCCAGATATCACAAAGCATTGCCCCAGGGTGCTTGTGCTACAAGGAGGTGGGGGCTATCTGAACACATCCCAAGAACACAGATAAGCATTTATTGTCATTTGCCTCAAATTTCAAAGACTCTAATTGTATGTATGTTAAATATATACAAAATTAGGCTTATTAAGCAACAGATACTTTTGCGGCAAAAGACGCAAAATACATTTTTTTATACTAGTGGGTATTTGGAGGATGTGAAATGCATGTTTGTATGTGTATTCGAATAAACACTCATTAGCTGTAGACTGGCATTATTTGTACGTGTATCACTGAACCAAAAAAATTAAACTTTTTAAAATTACACACCATAACTAATAGCTTGTCTATATAAACAAGAATGGCTGCCAAATGTGGAAGACAAATGTATAATACTATGTATGTTCTACTACAGGGGTAAAATCTGCAACTCAGGCATAACCAGAGATGGCACAAGAGGTACCCATGGAAAGTATGACTAGCAACGAACCATTTGCTGGGTGTGGCAGTATACATTTGAAATCCCAGCACTCAGAGGCCAAGGCAGGAGGATTGCAAGTTCAAAGCCAGCCTGGGTTACATAGTGAGACCCTCTTTGCATCTCAACTTCTACTTCTTCAATCTGAAGTATCTGATACCTGGCCTACCTACGAGGAATGGAGCTGCTGAACACAAATGAAATGGGAGAAGGCACACAAGTTCTCAGTTATTTCTCCTTCCATTGTGAGAGGGGGACACTAGTATATAGTGGTATGGGAGAAACGCGGGCAAGTCCCAAAACACCTACACCGAAAGTATTTTACTAAAATCTCCTCTGTGGAATAACTCTGAGAACCCAGCTCCATACAAATACAAATTCTATCATTTGAGCAAAGCATCAAACATGGTCAGCTCTTAGAAAATTCCAGCTTACCAGTTAGTTTACACCTCTATGGCATCATCTATACTAGATCCATTTTTTTTTTAAAGTAACAGGAAGGAAGAGACTAAAATAAAAGCAAAGAACCCACAGCCCACAATTCAAAATCAGAAGTGTAAAATATACAAACCTAAAATCTTTGACGTCTGCATCAATCCCATTCTGCACTGGTAAACCATTGGTCTTGTCCATCACATCACCCTCCTCCTTCAAATCTCCTAGCTTATCTCCATCAAACGTACCCTTGTTCTTCTTTTCACCTTTGTCGTTTTCATCACTGTCTGCATCTCTTGGGCCCTGTTTAAAAAATAGCTTCAGCTTCACTAATCATCATCAGCTAATTGTGGACATCCACTGTGGACACAGACTACACTAAATGCTAACTGAAACAAGACTGTACCCACTTCTGATATTACAGTCTAGTTTACAAACAACACAGAGGCAGGAACACTGCAGAATGTTTTGCCAAATGGGGGAAGACACACAGACAGGTATGTTACAGAACTGAGGACATCTTATCATACCATATACTCCCCCTTCTGCCCAATCCACTTTTCTAGCCAAAGCCCAGTTAAAACTGTGGAACTCTCAACTTCTCTACTCTCAAATCTGTCTAGCATGACTCCAACAGGGAAAGAATTAAGTCTGTTTAAAAAAAAAAAATGACTTCTCACTATCCTATATAAGCCCCTCCTTCACTTCTAAACATGAAACTTAACGTGGGCCAAAATTATTCTAACTCGTCTCTACTTGATCTGGGAACATATATATATGCCTCTTGCAATACCACCCCAGTTCTACCCTGTTGTACCAAATCCTTAAAATTATTGTATTTTGTTTGATTTCGGAGTCAGGTTCTTGCTGTCCCTTGCTAGCTTGGAACACACTACATACAAAGCTCAGGTTGGCCTGCATTTTTGGCAACCCTCTTGCCTCAGCCTTCTAAAATGCTTAGATTACAAGTGTGTACCAGTCCAGTCAACATTGACTTTTTTTTAAAAAGATGCTTCAAAATAAATTAAATCTTTCTTTTTGGAAGCATACTCTAAAAACTCATCTTCCATTACCTACAGATATCAGTGCAAATTAGTTTTAATGATATAACTGAGGAATTTTATACAAGAGAATTTACTTCTGAAATGTTTCACACTTTCAAACACCGGACCTACTGCAATGGATTGGAAACCAGATACATTCAAGTACTTCCTTTTAAAGAAATGCAAATGTGTCTCTTCTTACTAGCATCCAGCATAAGTCTTGGATATAGGAGAGGAAAAAAGTTTTGATTTCCAAAAGGAAAGCAACTATCTGGGTTGACATGGTACAGAGCTTTGCAGACCCTGGCATTGCAGAGCACTAATTAATTTGCTTTTATAAAATGAGAGAAGCAATCTTGCTGTTCTCATCACTGACTCCTACTTTATGGAGGAAACAAGTGCACGTGGCTCAAATTAAAGTTCCTGGAACAAAGCAAGCCCAGTGAACAAAAAGCAAGCATCCAATCACAAGGTAATCAAATCTTCATTGGAATTCAATGGAACACAGAGCAGCAGACAGTTAGCTGTGAGCAGGCCAACTGAAAAGGCTGACAAGTTGCACAGAGAAAACTACAGAAGTTCTCTGAAGAGTTAAGAAATCACCTGGCCAGAAACTACAACACAAGAGTCTGACAGTCTCATACCTGTAGGATACTATTTCAGAGATCATTTTCCTTTTAAAGTCATTTTCAGTTCAAATACACGCAGAAAAAGAAAGCCTTTGTGGATAATATGAAAATAGGAGTACATATGTGTCAGTATACACAGCACAGCCTCTAGTGCATCCAGACAGTGAAGCACAACAAGAGCCACAGTGGGTGTGCCTTGAAGACTGTGCCTCTACAGTACACAGTTTGGGCACACAGAAGAACTGAAGGAGCACCCTGAAACTGCAAACACAGATATGGGAAGACAAGGTTCTGAAGGCCAACAGAGCTTGCATGATAACCAGAATCAGCACCAACCTACACAATGCAAAGAGAAGTAAGGAAGTAAAGTTTTCATTTTTGTAGCTACAGCTATAAAGATGAATACGGTATCTAGCAGAAGCTCAATAAATGACCCAGAAATGTTTTAATGGTGAGGGTGAAAATTTCCTGTGAAACCAAAATGCCAAAATAAGAAACTTGATCTTTATCATCATTAAACCAGTCTAGATGGTGAGAATATTGTTGCAATGGCCAGTAAGTATCACCTGAAGAATCTCTACAAGCCTATAAATCCTATCTATGGCTCAGAAAAAACTAGAAGAAGGGAGCAGTAGGAAGGTCCTACACAGCAGAGGCACCTTCAGTGGGCAGCTCACATTTCAGCATTCTCACTCCTTGGCGACCTTCACAAGGGCTTCCTGAAAACCTGCTCAGCCTATTTGCTCACTGGTCTATACTGAAAACACAGTCAATAACAAAATTTCATTATTAATTTCATAGTCAAAGGTTCTATTTTCAAAATATTCCCTGAGGAGGGCTAGTTTTCACCAATCCTGAAAAATCCATTCCTACAATTTGCTGTCTGACTTTTTTCCCCTATTAAAACATCAAATCTTTGGCAAAGCATTGGCAACTCTTTCTACTGGACAGTAAGGGATCTGAGATATGTTCCTACCTGTTGATTTTTCATGGTGAATCTCCACTTGTCGAAACTGTGGAGAACGTTTAAAACTTCAGCACTTGTGTGTATATAAACCAATAACTATATATGCACAAATCCACTTTACTTAAAAATAAAAAAGTTCATTGAATAAACAATGACACACAACAAAAATAGCTGGCAATCAAATCTGCCTTATGTCAAGATCATAGTGAGAAACAAGCTGCTACCTAAAGACAGTACTGGGTTCCAGATCATAAAAAAATGTTTTTTCCTGTAGTCCTAGCACTTAGGAGGCATGAGCATTAAATTACCAGCTATGTAGGGCCACAGTAAAAGACTCTGTCTCAAATAATTACAAAAAGGTCTCTTAGAAATGTGAGGGGCCAGCAGGGTAGGGGAGTCAAACTTGTAATCCCAGCACTCAGGTGATAAAACAGGAGGATTACCATGAATACAGAGGCACTTGGGCTAAACAGGTTACAGGCTAGCCTGTGCACTATTGGACACTGTGATATACAGAAAATGAAAGGAGAGAAGGAGGGAAGAAGGAAGGAAAGAAACAGCTTGTGAAAAGCCTAACAGAAAAGTAGAGCTAGAAAGATGGCTCAGCAATAATGAGCACTAGCTGTTCTTGTAAAAGACCAGGGTTCAATCCTAGCAGCTGTATGGCAGGTCAAAACAGTTCCTAGGTATCTACGCCCTCTTCTGGCCTCCAGGGATATTTGCGTGCACATATTGTACAGATAAACATGCAGGTATGTAACCCATATGCATAAAATAAGAATAAATTTAGGGGAAAAAATAAAAAAGGAATATAAAGTATCCATTTGGGGCATCTTTGTGGTTCTTAATAATATATAAGGTGGGGTGTTTGCAGTTATGTGGTCTTTCAGATAATACTGGCCCAGGTGCACTGAATCTATTCTGTGTTCTATCTGCAACATTTACTGGACATACGACTTTGGTCATTTAATATCTGAGTCTTAGTTTTCTTATCTATAAAACAGAAATAATCTTGTTTAATAAATAGTTGTGAACAGCAAAAAAATATTGCATGTGTGAAGTTTAAGAACGTTATTTTATACACATGCAAAACTACAGAACAGACACACGTAACGCTACCAAATACAGCACATAACTGATGCGGTCCTCCCAGAGCAGCCATTTGAAAGTGGTTCTTTAGTCCTAGTTGATGATCATAATCTCAAAATTTAAAGGTGCCTGGGGTCCACCCACACACATTCTGATTTACTTCATCTGAAAATGCTTTCATATGCAGCACTTTTATGAAAACTTTTCCCTAAAAGCTCTCTTAAGTACCAACACTTCAGAAACAACATAATTAAGATCCAACAGAAAAATTAAAACGACAAGGAAGGTTTGTGCTCTTGATTTGTTGTCCTGTTGTTTAGTACACGACAATATTAAAAACAAAAACCCTATGAGCCGAATGAACGTATGAATAAATGACAAAAAAACAAGGATCACAGGATCTTTCTTTGCCTGGGTTCCTTTAAACCCTAAACAGTAATGTTGAAAAACACCACCAGTGGTGTAGGCTGCACACAAGCATTGAGGCCCTATCAAATTCTCTACAGTGGGAAGAAAAGGGTGCTGAGAGATAGCAGAGCAACACCGTAATGTGGTGTGGGAGGTCCTTCTGTATTTCTTTTGCTTTCATTGGTTAAATGCAGTCTCTTTATTGGTTAAATGCAGGCCTTTTGATAGGGCAGCCCTTAGGTGGGCATAGTAGACAGAACGGAATGTTGGGGGAGAGAAGGCAGTGTGGCAGATGCCATGATTCTCCTGGTCAAGACGGACGCTGCTTAGACTCATGCAGGTAAGCCACATCCTCGTAGTCAATACAGATTATTAAAAATGGGTTAAACAAATATGTGAGAGTTAGCCAATAAGAGGCTAGAACTAATGGGCCAGGCAGTAATTAAATGAATACAGTTTCTGTGTAATTATTTCAGTGGCCAGGAGCCGGACGGAAGGACGCAGCCCGCTCCTCCTCATACTACAGTAATGGAAGAACATCACCCACTGCTAGCTACCAAAGAACCAGGAGACAAGCAGATATTGGTTAAAAAAAAAAAAAAAAAAAACATGAAACACATAGGTGGCCTGTGCACTCCGGCTTAGCCTCCTCTGGGCCATGGTAAAGGAAGACACTTCTAAACATCTCTCTTATTCCCAAGGAACTCAGAAACAAATCCTCTCGCTGCCAGGTTCTTGTAAAAGCACTTCACATAGCGGAAGGGCCATTTAGTGAGATCAGAGGCTCTCCTCCATCGGTACCAAAGAAGCAGTATTTCGTGCCTACAAACAAGACGATGTTAACTAAATGAAGTCTTATGCATACTTGTTTGTCAAAAAATAGCCCCCCATTTTTTGATTATTTATTTATTTAATATGCACTAGTGTTTGGGTTTTGCCTGTATGTATATCTGTGTGAGGGTGTCAGATCCCCTGGAATTGGAGTTACAGACAGCTGTGAGCTGCCATGAAGGTACTGGGAATTGAACCCGGGTCCTCTGGAAGAGCAGCTAGTGCTCTCAACTGAGCCATCTCTCTAGCCCCCAACCCAAATTTTTTAAATTAAATTTTTTCAGTTTCTCTGATAAGTATAGACTTTCAATTCAAGAAAATAAGTAAAAGTTTGCAATTGCTGGCCTTTCTGTAACAACTTGATGAGAACCCAGCTCAAAAGTCACCAAAGAGCAAATGTCATGCCAGACAAAACAGAAATGAAAAGAAAGCTTGACTCCAGGACTTTGCCTCTGAGCCTTATTTTTCTCATCTATAAATTAATCTATCATAAGGGTTATTCCAAGGATTAAATAAGGCAATTCTTACAATTAAAGTTCTTCAAAAAATAAAAACAAATCAATTTGTTTTTCTAAAATTAGTATGAAAAAGAATGCAGCCACTAGATTTCATTGACTCTGAGATGCTATCGTGCTAGACACCACTAAAAAAAGGACACAACAATGGTTCAAGTTTGACATGGACCCATTTGAAATATGCACTGATTTCAGAAGGAACAAAAGCTGAAAAAAGTGCATAACCTACACAGGCACCGTGGTCCTGATAACCCAATTCCTGGTGTGCAGAAAGTTAAGACGAACAGGCATCTGCTATGATATCCAAGAGGAAAAAAAGAAAACTTTCAAGCAAAAAAATGATGTTTGATTTTATTAGAAAACCCTTAAAAGCAGTTTGGTTTTGTTTGCTTTTTAAGTTTGACATTGGACTACAGCATGTGGTTTCAGTTGTGCAGAGCCAGCCAGAATCTAAAGGCACTCTATCCTATGACATACTCTTCCATGGAGATTCTAACAGTGTCTCAACTTTAGTACACATGTCAATCATAGAGGTGGGGGTTGGGGTGGGAATTATCTTATTAAAAACGAAGGTATGGTGGCACATTCTGCAAGCCTGCCACTCAGGATACGGAGGCAGAAAGACTATGAGTTTGAGGCCAGCCTGGGTTACATAGTGACACCTTGTCCCCAAAATGGCATGTGGGTTTGTTTCAGTTCAGGAAGCCTAGGGTAAGGTCTAGCAATCCTAAGCCCCAGGGTGATGCTAATGATATTGATGCACACTAACTTTGAGTATCAATATACTTTGTTACATTATTATGAGACTTCCTTGAATGCTAATTAGCCCCATTATACAGATGAAGATTTCAATTGAGACTCAAACCCTGACTTCTATATGTAATACAATACCGAAGTTTTACAAAAATCAATTATAACATACTAGCCTCCCAAGCCAAATTGTTGTGGCCCAGATGAACAGCTAGGAGTATGCATTCTCCAGGTCAGAAAGCAGGAGCTTGACACAAATGGGGAGAGCTTCCAACATCTCCCCAAGTTAGACCAGTTGTCACTAGTCCAATGTTTGCAGTGGATAAACAAGGTAGCAATCATGTTCAACCTATTTGAAGAAAATCAGAAGACCAACAGAGTCCTTAGATAGGCAATGTCACCCATAGACTTTCAAATTTCCTATGATTTTATAACTACTTGTGAACCCAGTAAATAGGAAGAGAAATATCATATTCCAGGAACAAATGAAATAAAAGCTAAAAGGGGGGAAAAGACTTGACTCATGGATTCAAGTTTTTCTCATTCCAAAATCTACGGCCGTAAAAGGTGGGGGATACACATGCAGCAGGCTAGATAGCATTCACAGTAAGTGTGAGAACAGTGCAGCTGTCAGAGTCTCCTGCTGAACCTCAAAATAAGTGAGGTAGTTTGTTTGTAGAAGGTTCTATATAGCCCTGGCTGGCCTAGAACTCACTATGTAGACCAGGCTGGCCTCAAACTCACAGGATACTTTGGCTTCTCTCTAGTGTGCACCACCATGCCCCACCTCCTAAAAGTGTTCCTTACCTTAGAAACAAAAACTATTAAGTTAAGAATATTTAAAGCACCAAAATCAACCCAAGGAAGCACAAGGAAAGGAAGACAAAGAGCTAAATCTGGGGCTGGAAAGATGGCTCGGGGGTTAAGAGCACTGGCTATTCATTCTACCAGAGGTCCTGAGTTCAATTTCCAGCAACCACATGGTGGCTGACAACCATCTATAATGAGATCTGGTGCCCTCTTCTGGCCTGCAGGGATACATGCAGACAGAACAGTGTATACATAATGAAATAAATAAATAAATGAGAGCTAAATCCTTTTATTCAAGCTGTGATGAGGAAATCTCATGAAATTGGAAAACTACTGCACAGTTAACAATGCTCTCCTTTTGGGTCATCTTCACTTGAAAAATTAACATCTTGACTGCCAGCTCTTGCATCTGAGAAAAACCTGCTGTAAGTTCTATATGCTCACTATGCCACAAATGAGGTTGGCCCCACAGCTAGTACTAGACCAAAACTGTCTAGCTGCTGTAACCAGGAGGCAAGTGTTCTGTAGACAATACCCCTAGGTAAAGGTGGCCCACTGTCCTTGCTCTCCAAACTTAATACTGAAGTACTTTTGTTTTTAGGAAAGATGTTGTATCCATATCATGAGAACTAGAGAATGATTCAGGTTTCCCATGAGTACAGTTTTCTCTAGGTGTCATCCTAACCAACAGAGGAGTAAAGCCAGGTTATGGAAAACACCAGCAGAATGCAACTCCAATGCTGACCAGCCGTTCCCTGGTCAGCAGGCCTGAATGTGGCACCTGCCAACACCTTGGCTTGATATCCACCACTCTTCCTCTATCAATCTACAGATGGCATAGAAATCAAAGTGTTAGATAGGGTTCTACCCCCACAGCCGTCCTCCTAAGAGAGGAGAACACAGATTTGCAGTTATTATTATCTTGGGTGTACATCTCAGAAGCTAAGAAATTATCTAACTGCCAAGAGTGCTGTCTCCTGGGGACTACTGTTTTCAACTGGAGGTGGGATGGTCATCATATCATCTGGCCTGAGATGGAACCCTACTTTACAACCCAAAGGCGGGGTTTTATAAAAACTGTCTTAAAAATGATTCCACTAGTAATAATTCCATTCCACTGTTTTATCTACGTTTCAATTCAAGATATTTTTCTCCCTCTTACAAAGTTCACAGCAATCTGAGTGTGTGCCTGTGGCTAATGTTCACAAACCAGAAACTGGTCAGAGAATTCACAACCATTGTTATCAAGGATCTCATTTGTCTCCAGCAAGTAACTCAAAGCAGCAGGCAGTGTTTAGAAGGCAGCACTTTCTCAAAGAAATCTTAAGAGGTTAAGGAGTGAAGAAACCGAGGTGGGTATTAGTGAAAACAGAGTTCCCGTCTTCTCTTGAGAAGACAGGAAAATGAGCATTCGGCTTGATCCCATTCCTCATATCCAAAGTTTAGATCTATTCTCCCCCAAGGAGCTCCTTGAAAAGGAACACAGAAGCTGTTTCCTATCTGATTTATAAGTCACTGTGTCTGGACAAAGTCAAAAGATCCATCATTCGGGTCAGCTTTGAAAAGGCTAGTACTCAAAAATGTACCTGACATACAGAGCAGGCTGCTAAACACCAAACACCAACTACTGCTATTCTAGAGCTTTAAGCAACAGGACCAGCACAGAAAAGGAGCCTAGGTAACAAATGCAACATATAAAGAAATACACGTATGGATGAAACCAAAATCATAATAATATGGGGGAAAGGTATTTCAAACATTTGCCACCAGGTAGTATTAGGCCATAAAAACTTTCCAAGAAAAAAGACTGAAAAGGAACAAAACCAAGCAAGTTAGGGGGTAAAGAAGACAGGCAGATGCCAGAGTCCCTAGTGGTCTTCTTAGCTGCAACATATAACATCAGCCAGAGAGTACAAAATGAGGAAAACTCAAGTAGATATATTTCTTAAGATTCTTCAATCTATAGAGCTGATAATATAGTATGCTTTAAGAAAGCAATCACAAAGCTTTAATAGGAAGTGGCAGGAAGCAAAGGCTGCTGCTATAGCTACTATTTGGCCAGCATAAGTGAGGCTAGTGGCAATGAATTTAAAAAAAAAAACCACACACACACACAAAAGAAACTTCAAACTCCCCTCAACAGGATAGGCAAAAAGCTGCTCAAGAAAGGCCACCATAAAATTAAAATCTAGCCTGCAAAACATGAATGCTTTTCAAGGTTCTTGGTTGGTGGCCAATCATTCCTCTCAAACAAGTACCTCCTATTGACACTCAACTTCTGCTTCCTTTGTAAAGAAGTTGCTTTTGGTTGTAATGAAGAGTGTTTTCTCATAGACCAAGTAACTGAGACTTTGATTTTAGTCTCTTATCTCACCTAACAATGTGCCCCATCCCTGGAGTAGGGAGAAACATTACTTTGGCATCTTTGAAATGTAGTTTACCTCTCCTGCTAATGCTTGCTGAGCTCTGTGCTACAATGGAAGTGTTAAACACCCTGTAATGAATGCTGTGAGTACCTAGGAAACTCAAAAGGAACATTTTGCTTTGAGGGAAGGGGAAGAAAGAGATAGGAACAAGTTCCTCAAGCCAACTTACAAATCCTCCTTTTCTTAGACAGGAATCGCCCGGGGATGAGCTCAACACATACTCCACCATGCTAACGCCTAGTCCCCCACTCTCCGATCGTGGGGACAGTACAGAATTGACCTCACTGTTCACATGGAAACTCTGACCAGGTCTTCTCTGCACCATGATTGGCTGGGAAACTGAATGATCTACAAAAAAGATACACAAGTATGACACAGTGCAGCCAGAGGACCAAACAAATTATGAGTGATGATGTCTCATGGATAAAGCAATGTCTGGGAATCAGGAGACCCGCTACAGTCAGCTGAGCCAAGCTTTCCTCTTGGGTCTTTCAATAAGCACTGATATTCTACATAAGCTAAGGACACAGAACACACCCCTCTTCTATCTAGGATAGCAAAGGAGGACAGCAGTTCACATAGCTGTTGATAAGCCAATGTTCACCTGTTTCAAGTTCCAGAATTTCTTTAATGTTGCTTACTGGCAACAACAAATCTTTCTGAGGACTCCACTTTGCACTGTCCTGAACACAGCTTGTCCAGTGCTGGGTTTTCTATCTTTTCTTTTCTGGAAGCTATGGTTTCTATCTATTGCTGCTTTTTCTGCCTCTACTAACTCTCCCCAGCCCTCTTCAGGGGAAGTCTATCACAAGAATGTCTGTGCCTGCTGATTTCATTTGGCCCCACACACATTTAAAGATTACTATCCCGTATAAGGCACAGAACATCAAGGGGGGGAAGAATCATGAAGTTCAAAGTACAGGCTTGGATTTTCCAATTCCAGGCAAGCTGACAGCAGCACAAAGTGAAAACTCAGAGCTAAATTTACAGTCATTTCAAATGAATACATTCTTCTGTGACTACAACTTCAGAAAATATTGAAGATTTGATTTTGCATTAATTATTTTTAATATATTACAATATCTAAGCTACTACTGGACAGGACATTTGCTTGGAGTGCTTTTGCCACTGATGAGAAATTCATGACTTGCCAAGTGCTGAGGAAGGGAACTCTAAGACAGGCATAAATCACAGTAGAGACGCTAGAGCTAGATTACCTGATGTTCCCCAGGCACTGTCTCGCCATTGATCACCCAGGAATATTCCTTTTGGTCCATCTTTGCTGGATTCATCTGTTTCCCAAAACTTTTTACCTGGCAAGAGCTGCTGCAAATTAAAAATAATAGATGCTTTTAAAGAATTCATAAAGAATGAAAGTACAGCAGTCAACACTTTCTTTAGACAAGGGTACTGAAGATGCTCATGGGCCCTAAAGGGCTCAATCGAAGGGTTTTGGCTACACAACTGTGATCACTGCACTGTTCTTATTTGGTAAAAGACAGAAAGGCCTAAAGCAAGGGGATATCCATCATAATTACCTAGAATCATTCACTTAGTCTATGTGAAGATTTCTGAGGAGGAGGTAAGGGTAGAAACATCCATTGCCCTGTTAGCTAACTGCTTGATAAGAGGACTCTAAGTGCAAAGGAATGTGCCTATGACTGTCAGCATACCGTCTGCACATGCACTGCCTGACCACACAAAGTTACTCAAGCAAGAGCATGAACCCAGCTCTGAACCTGAAGTACAGAATGCAAGCTATAACGTCTAATAACCAACACTTCCCTACCACATCTACCTGTTCTAAGACTTTAGAAAGAGAAAAAGTCATTCATCTACTTCCAGAAGGGAAATCAAATTTCTTAACCTCTGTTAGGTTTAATAATTGACAGTGCCATTAAAGTGACTTCAATCGAAGAAACAGTGGTCACAGTTACAAAGGAAAAGTCCTTAAGACTGCCATCATTGTTGGTCTTTAACTTAATAAACTCTTACTTCCTCTAATTATGTTTTCTTTTCAACTGCTATTCCTCAGACAGGATACCAAGAAGTTTGAGATAACATGTAATCACTATTTCTGAGCATAAAAGGGCATACCTGAAGAGCTGACTTATGCAATGTCAGAAATGGAATGCTGACTTTCAGAAATAAAGCACCAGAAAGCCCAAGAGTTGTGCTCTCCTCCTGGACAGGTTGAACTTTCCAACTTATTAGCAACACCTGAGCATAATAAAGAAAACAAAGCTGTCCACAAAAATAAACCCCAGCTTTCCAGCCTCACTGCTGCTTTCTCAGCGCAATGTTAACCCACCCTCAAAAAGTTTCATCAAACTATTTCACAGGCATAGGTTACTACATGAACCCAAGCAGTTTGCCACCTTTTACAAACAGAAAGAACCTAACAAAAAGACTTCTGGCCCAGCGTTTAATTGTAAAAATGCTAAGTAAGCAGCCTCAAAGATGGAAAGCTAAATTACAAGCATCAACCAATCCTTCATTGGGGCTTTTCGGGTATCTGTTAACTAGCGTTGGTTTTGAGAGAAAGAGGGAAAAGAAGAGGGAGAAACAGGTGTCCAGACAAAGCTAAGCAGGAGCCAGGAAGTGCTGGACTAAATAGGTATGATATGCCCTGGGAACTACTATTAAACTGCCCTCGGCCTCCTCCTCTTTTTTCTGAGGCCAAACCTGTTTTTCAGAGGCTGTGCCAATCAGAAACGTCATCAGCAAGTACCAAACAGCTTCTTGGGAAACGTATTCAGTGGCATCAGACATAAGCAAAATCATGGTCAAATTCCAGAAGAGATAGTGAAAATTATTAACTATACAAGGAACTTAAAAGAATTCCTGCTTTCACAGTCTATTTCTCCTTTTCACCTTGCAAATGACCTATCCAAGGAGCCTATAAAACTTCCTTACTCACTAGCTGTATGCCTTCTACCACTCCTACCTTCAAGTCTGACAAAAATTCTCATTCTTAGTTTGAAGAGGGTAAGACCAAACAGGAGTTCCAATTTACCACTCTTCTTTGTATACTAAAAGAAGCACAAGCAGTCACATCTATGTTGATTAATTTTATGCTCTGTGAAATGGTGGAAAAAGCAAAAGTCACTGAAACTTGTCCTATGCCACCATTTTTTCCAATCTTAATCCTCCATATAAACTCAAGAATAGCCTTGACAAATACCAGGCTTAACATATAAACAATATTGCTATGATTTATCAGTTGGTAACTAACTAAACGCAGCAATCTTTGAGCTCAAGGTGTCAGGGGATCTGTGAGATTCAAATGTTTACTATTATCTGTTAGGCTGTCACAACATGCAAAGCAGCAAGTGCATATAGAAAGCGATATTTTTAGGGCTGGTGAAATGGCTCAGAGGGTAAAGATGCTTGCCTCAAACCTGAGGACTTGAGTTCAATCCCTAGAACCCATATATGTTACAAGAAGAGAGGCAACTCCATATGTTGTCCTCCACACATGAACTATGGCACACAAAAATTCATAAATATACACATATGAACACAAATAAATCAACAATGAAACAAATATGAAAAAATAATTAGAGAGTCTATTTCCTATAAGTAGCAGATACAAGTAACAAGGTTCAATGGAATATACATTAAAGTTTGTTCCTAGCTCACTGAGTCAACCAGTTCTCCTACTACTAAAAATAGAAAGCAAACACTAGAGGTAGCCCCCACAGTACTAGAGCTCTATATACATTAGTGAGGTGAAAATCAGTTAGCTAGTATCAGTGAGAACAGTAGGTACTATTTGGGCAAGTTCCCAAGAGATAAAGAGAAAGAAGAAGGGGGCAGACAGAGTGCAGCATGCTGATTGAGGCCAGGCAAAGTAGAAAGGGTGCTCATCAAACATCCCTGTACCAAGGGAATCTGGGCAAGTTAAAAGGAAGCTTAGTTAAGCCCTTTAAAATCTCTAAGTTCTACACAGAACCTAGCATTTACTATAAAATGTACTGTCTGTACTCAATTGTGGTGAGCAGAAGAGATGACTCCAAATGACCTAGTCCCATTGCACTGTAAACAGGACCTATAATGGGATGCTGTGAAGTCACAGAAGTCTACAGTGTCCTGCACTGCTTCCATTTCCTTCTACCACCACCACTGCCCAGCATGCACACTTTTAGACAGCTGCTATGCTGTGAACCACACCAGAGAGCAGCCCACTTTGCCAAGGAACCAAAAGAGATCTCTACCCAACAATTCACTAGAAACTGAAGACCTCATTCTAAAGAGTCCATGAAGACCAGGAACCTGATATCAACCACATGAATTTGGAAGATCCTTCTCTCATACAGCTGAGCAAAAATTCAGACCTGGTAGACATCGTGCCTGCTGCTTATAAGAGACCTTATAAGTCATGAGGTTTAAACAATGGCCTTCTAAACTGTCTGGGATTTGTTACACAGTGGAGGAACTAATCAATCATGACTATATGAAAGTATGTATTTCAAATACTTGAGTTTGTTTTTAAGAAAGACTTCTTGCCAAGCAGTGGTGGCCATGCTTTTAATCCCAGCACTCCAGGCAGATGCAGACAAATCTCAAGGGTTTGAAGCCAGCCTGGTCTACAGAGCTAGTTCCAGGACAGCCAGGGCTGTTACACAAGAGAAACCTGTCTGGAAAAAAAAAAAAAAAAAAAAAAAAAAAAAAAAAAAAAAAAAAAAAAAAAAAAAAAAAAACAAGAAACAAAAAGGAGAGAAAGAGGAAAAGGAAAAAAGAAACGTTTCTCATCCCCTTTCTTACAGCTAAATCCCAGTACTGAAAGTATACTGGCTTTTGATTTAGAAAAAAAGTAATTAATTAGCTCTGTCCATTTCATGCTCTCCTCTACTCTGGCTTATAACCCTTTCACAATGAAAATAAGTAGCTTTAAAGTTATGCTTGCTGACTGACAAGCAGTGGCAACACTTTCAACTTTTTATTCAAGGTCAATAATGAAAAGTACCCAACTTCAATGCTGATGGTAAAACAGAGCTAGGTAACAACTTTAATATAAAACAAAATCAAGATCCAAGAGCCACTTAAATTCAGCAATCACACCTCTGGAGGTAATTCTATCCACCACATAAGCTACAGCCTCCCCACAAATCAACTCACTGCCAAAAACAAGTTAAGTTGCCAAATTTTCACGTCAGCTAGACTTAACTTCAATCACTACAAATTTAAATTCAACCAGCATTAACTTATTTGAAGGATTTGGGGTAGGGGAGAATTACTGACAATCTACGCAGTTAAAACGCTCAGTGTACTCTGATGATGAGCAACATTCCAAGCCAGCAGACATTTTCTTCTGTGGAGCAGGTAAGCCTAGGCTTGGAAGTCTGTAAGTAACCAAGTTGATTTCCAGCTCTAGGCAATCCTGCTTCAGCTTCCTGGCCCAGAGATTACAGTCAAAAATCAACAAATCACAGTACAGCTTTACAAAATTCACTTTAAGGGAAAACTAGTCTATAAAAGGTTAAGATCTGACAATTCTTTTTTTCTTCTTCCTTTCTTTTCTTTTTAGTTTTGAGGCATGTAGCCCTGGCTGTCCAAGAACTTTCTTTGTAGACCAGGCTGGCCTTAGATCACAGTGATCTGCCTGCCTCTGCCTTGAGTGCTGAGCTTGAAAGCATGCATCACCACAGGACAGCAATATCTGACAATCCTAAAAGAGGGTGATGGGAAGTAGGAATTGGTCCAACAAAAGCCAAGGAGACAGATGCTGTCAGACCATTAACCCAGTTGGCAAGTTGAAAAGAGCAGATGATACCCAAGTCCACACCTAAGAAGTCAGCTTGAGTACAGTGAACCTGCGAGTCCAATAACTTCTCTGGCTCCAATGCTAACAGCAAGCAGCTTCTCGAAACTGATTTCATGAGTCAAGCACAGTAACTACACTTTCTCCTCAGAAATTAATAGACTGCAATTAGGTTTTTACACATTGGTGTCCTGTGATTCTGGTTAAAGTGGAGTCTATGTAATAATCCAATTCCTCTGAATGAGCAATAAAGGCCTACTAAAAGTCTACAAACCAGATAGGCGGGTGATGGCACACACCTTTAATCCCAGAACAAAAAAGGCAAAGACAGGTGGATCTCTGTGAGTTTGAGGCCAGCCTGATCTACAGAGAGGGTTCCAGGACAGCCAGGGCTACACAGAGAAACCCTGTCTCCAAAAACACACACACACACACCCTACACATGCAGGGGGTGGGATGGGGGAAGAGTCCTCATATTGCCATCCTCACCATTAGAACAGACATTCTCTTTCCCTATAATGTCCCATCAAATGGAATTCCTAATTGGATAGAAGGAAAAAGTATGCCACTTTATCTTCTGAACCATGGATTCATAGGAAATATTTAGGCCAGTGAACACTTTGTGAGGCTTCGAGAAAGCAGGAGAGAAGTACTGGTTTACAAGCAATTAGATAGACACTGGGAAACTGACATTTTGCCTAAGAATACCTTTCTTCCTTTTTAAGTCTAACAGAAAAAGAAAATAAAGTTATACCAGTGGAGTATGGTTACACATGCCTGTAATCTCAGTAATTAGAAGCAGAGGTAGGAGAAATATCACAAATTCACTGCAAGCCTGTTCTACATAGTAAGTTCCAGGCCAAGTCTAAGATGGCAAATACCTTGTCTCAAAACCAAAACAAGGCTGGAGAAATGGCTCAGAGGTTAAGAGCATTGGCTGTTCTTTCAGAGGTCCTGAGTTCAGTTCCCAGCAACTACATGGTAGCTCACAACCATCTATAATAAGATCTAGTGCTTTCTTCTGGTATGCAGGCATACATGCAGGTATGTATGTATGTATGTATGTATGTATACATAATAAGTAAAATCTTTAAAAAAAAAAAAGGAAAAACCAAAACAAACATATAAAACCAAAAGCCTCACGGTCATCTTATATCCCTTACTAAGGATCCTTTAGCATATGAAGACTCTAAAGTGTTCATGATAACATACAGGAACTCTCTGAATTACACACGAAATTATTATCTGCCTCCTTCTTACACCTTACAGTGTCATGAACATCAAATGAAATAATGCAATACAGATCACAATGAAGAACTACTCCTACTCCAGGAGAGGAGTAAGAGTTCCCCAACCCAGCCCAGATGTGAGTGCACACCTTTAATCCCAGCCCTCAGGAGGAGGCAGAGGCAGGGTGATCTCTGTGACTACACAGATCTGTGGGGCTACACAGGCAAACCCTGTCTCAAAAAAAAAAAAAATCAAAAACAGGAGAGGGAAGGGGGGAAAAAGGAAAACAATTTCCCGATCTAAGACTGCCCAATGTACTCAGCCAGCAAATAAAACAAGCACAGTGCCACCTAGGCCACTGTAGTAAAAATCACTAACCAACCAAACCCTACAGTTCTGCAGAACCTAAGGAAGCTATTACTAAGAACTAGCATGTATGACCACATCAATATTAATGTCTGCCTAAGGAAGTACCCATGAGGTTCTCTGAGGGCCTTAACAGCAAGTGTTACCCTACCCTATGCTATAAAGTGTAAACTGCTTATACTTGTAAATATCTACCCAACTCTCTCCCTCCCCTTCACCCGTTTCCCTCTCTCCCTCACCACCACTCTCTCTCCTCTAACCCCTCTTTCTTCTCTCCTCTCTCTTTCCCCAAAACACTACTCGCAGCAAAATTTGGCTTGTAAGACACACAGGGAAGCTTACAAACTCACAAGTATGATTAGGTTTCAAGTTATCTGGCTACTCAAATTTCCAAACGTAGTTTCACTTCAAATGACTAAAACACTTAACCATTTGGTAAGATTTTAAAAATCCTTTAAGTCTCTTCCTATCTATTCTGGCCTTCTGAGAATGGAATGTGAGCTATGTTGGTGACTACAGTAATTCACAAGTTAATGAAAAGAAAGGAAAAAAAAGAAAAAAAAAAAACCAGCGTTTCCAGAAATCCTTTCTCAAAACTCCACCAGATTTAGCTAGTCTCTTCATATCAGGTTGTGAAGCCAAACGCAACAACACAGAAAGTGTTCACATATGCCATGACCTATACCGATGCTAAATCGTTATCGTTATTCTGTTTATTAAAGTTTTGGGGGAATTGTTTGCTTTTTGGTGGTTGTTGTTGCTGCTGCTGGGGTGTGTATGTGCACGCGCGAGCCTGTTGAAGGTGTGGTTCAAGACATGGTTTCTCTGTGTAGCAGCCCTGGCTGTCCTTGCCTAGAACTCACAGAGATCCACCTGGCTCTACCTCCCCAGTGCTGGGAATTAAAGGCGTGCACCACCATGCCTGATTCTTTTTATTAAAGTTTTATTCAAATTTGAAAATAAAATAAAATAAAGCCAACATGACCTACAGAGTGAGCCAGTGTCTCAGAAAATAAATAAAAGTATAAATCAGTTATTCATAAAACTTTAAAAAGAAAGACTTAGTCATTCATTAACTGTTACCACAATTCTTTCATGAGTTCTGGGGGCAGGGGGTATTGTCAGAAGAAGAATGAATAAAAGGCCATCTGAATTCCCAAGAATTTATCTCAATGACAACAACAACAACAAAAACCCTTTTCAATCTATCATGGTAGTGTATATGCCTATATGTCTAGCACCCCAAGATAACTGCCACAAGCCTGAATTACCAAATGCTTTCTCTCCCTCCCCCTTCCCCTCTAAAATGTAATGAAGATTTTCAAAGAAAAAGATTGCTTCTCTTTGTGAATTGTTCCCTTTTGGATCAAGACCAAGATAGATCAGCAGGTAAAGGCACTTGCCCAATGGCCTGAGATCAATCTCCAGAACCTGTAAGCTAGCTAAAAGCCCCTAAAATTGTTCTCTGACCTCCACATGCCTATCCACACAATATAAAATTATATTTTTAGTATCAAAAAGACACAAGTATAATGGCACACATCTGTAGCCCCAGCACTTAGAAGGCAGAAGCAGAAGTCGTCTGAGTTTGAGGATAGCCTGTGCTATTACATAGTAAGACTCTGTCTTTATAAGTAAAAATAACAAAAATTAGTGCTTATTGATTGATGTAGCAAGGTTATGAATTCCTTGTTGAATAAGTAAGGAGAAGATGGCACAGAAAATAAAAGTGCTTGCCACCAAGTCTGATCATCTAAATTCAAGCCCTGAGACCGACATAGAAGAACTGACTCCTTCAAGTTGTACTCTGACCTATAAACATACACAGTGATAAATGCACAACCATGTGTATACACAAATATACACACAACATCAACATTTTAAAATATCCTTAAGAGTTTACAACTCATAATCTAATAAATAAAACCTGATATGAATTGATCTGGAATTCACTACGAATAAACCATTTTCATTTCAGAGACAAAATTTGCTTCAACATGAATTTAAAATGACAAAAGTTAGCCGGACAGTGGTGACACACACCTTTAATTCCAGCACTTGGGAGGCAGAGGCAGGCGGATTTCTGTGAGTTTGAGGTCAGCCTGGTCTACAGAGCAAGTTACAGGACAGGCTCCAAAGCTACAGAAAAACCCTGTCCTGAAAAACCACAAACAAAGTAAGAATGGCAAAGGTTGGTGGTAATTTAGGAGATTATACTGTATCACTGAACATAATTTGAATACCTACAGTTGCAGCTAAGTTTACAAATGGCAGCTTAAATAAGGGGCAATAAAAATCATCACTGGGTTCCATCACAAAGACAATTATTGTATTAAAAATAAGCATATGGGGGGGCTGGAGAGATGGCTCCGTGGTTAAAGAGCACTGACTGCTCTTCTAGAGGACGGGGGTTCAATTCCCAGCATCCATATAGCAGCTCACAACTGTCCATAACTCCAAAATGCAGCACCCTCACACATTTATACATATAGGCTAAAACACCAACAAAATAAATATTTTTTAAAAAAATACGCATATGACAGGGCTGGGGCTGGGGCTGAGTCCTGAATTTAATGCCCAGCAAGACATGAACCCTCAGTGTAGGAAGGGAAGGAATTTTTTACAAGATTTTTATTATTATTATTATTATTATTATTATATGTGTGGGTGTATGTGAGAGAGAGAAGACATTTGCATGTGTGAGCGTGTCTGTGTTGTGATGGCCAGAAGAGCTCCTCTGACACTGTATCGCAGGCAGCTCCAGAGTGGTAGTAAATACCCTGAGTCATCTCTCCAGCCCCTGAAACTTAACAGTTTCTTGTCCTGGGTTATAAGACACTTCTGATGAGCAGGATTAGTGCCATTCAACACCAGTTTTACCACCACAGTGAAACCCACCCACTTAGCTGGCCAAGATAAAGTCATTGAGTCTTCCCTCCTGAATCTAAAAAACCTACTGCTGATTTTTCTGCCTATAGAAAAAAATAAGTTTTACCCACAAAAAATGTATGTCTGTAATCCCAGCAACCAGGATGCTGAGGCTAGAGTACAAGGCCAGCCTGTGTTCTACAGCAAGAAGCCCAGTTTTGATGGAGTCTTTTTGGTGTTTTATGGGGTTTTGGGGGGCAGAGGAAGCGGGGAACACCAGGGTACCAGGGTTTCTCTGTGTAGCCCTGACTGTCCTGGGACTCACTCTATAGACAGGCTAGCCCCAAACTCACAGAGAGCAGCCTGCCTCTGCCTCCAAATGCACCTGCATGCACATGATACGCACACAAATAATGAAATAGTAACCAAAGAAATTCTTCAAACAGAGTGAGAAGATAGTCTATATACAGTATCTCAGCTGTGAAGCCCAAAGAGAACCCTTTAAGGTACCACTCAGCTTTCCCACTGCTTTACTTACTCAGTTTATTTACTTTCATACAGAGTAGCAATTGGGAACTTGTACATGCTAGACAAGTCCATGAGCTACATCCCTCCCTAGTCCTAAGAGACCATTTTGGGTTTTGTTGTTGTTGGCTATAATTCCCCTTTTTTTTTTTTAAGGATTTATTCATTTTCTTTGAGAGCGTTTTACATGTGTGCCAAGTGAGTGCTTGGTGCCTTCAGAGGTCATTCATTCAGATCTCCTGGAAACGGAGTTATAGATGATTATGAACTACCATGTGGGTACTTGGAATCAAACCCAAGTCCTCTGCAAGAACATGTGCTCTTAACCTGTTATCTCTCCTGCCCTTGTAACTGTAATTATAAATTAAGAATCAAGGCCTATTATAATGAACAAGAATGTAATCACTGAAGCAAATTTATTGCTTAAGTTGTTTTAGCTGGGCATCTATTCTGTAGTCAACTGAGGCACAAAGGGCTAATGTAGAGAGAGTTAGTTTATGTTTCATCCATCCAGAAGGAATTAAGGTGCCCTAAAGATCCACTATGAACTGCTGAAGAATCAAGGTGTCCAAGATGGGGAGTGGTTAGAGACATGAAGAGCTGATGGCCTTTAGGGCTCCCATCAGTTAAGAGCTGCAGGCTGCCTCTTAGACGACCACTACACTTTGACGCACAGCCATTAGGAGCAACTTGTCCTCAGTCTGCAAAAAACATGTTGCTTTCATGAAGCAAGTCCTTCAAAAACATCCAGGCACACTGATAGCACCTCAAACATCCTGTCACTTGTGATACACTGACCAAAAGACAAGTCACACACTGACCTCTTTCCACGAGTTCACAAAAGCTTTTTTTTCTTTTTCTTTTTTTTTTTTTAAAGCAAACTCCCACTTCAAGTTAATGGAACAGCAAAAAAGGAAACGTCTCTCCAACCTTAACACTTGACAAACTGACAATCAGTCCAGAAAAATGACAGGAAGAAACACAATAAAACGGAACTGTGTTGTCTGACAAGTTACCTACTGATTAAGTCACACATCTTTATTCATGCATAAATGATATGACTGATCTGTGTTCCAACCATATTCCTGTTTAAAATAGGCCTATATGTACAAAAGCTACACAATTTTTCTCGATAGCCTAATGTACAAAAAGGCCTACCCCAGACCCTTTAGTACAAAGTTCAGGAATAAGGCAGTGCCAACACAATTCCGCAGCCAACACCCTCAGATCCTGAAATTCCAAAACTAACTAATAGGTAGAGAATACAACACCCAGCCCAGCCCCTCTGTCAGTCAGCCTCTAGTACTTCTCACCACTCAAGTGAGCTACACTGTGTCAGAGACAGGAGTGTCCTTTCCAGCATTCTCAGAAATAACTACTTCAAAAATGTAGCTACTATTTATACAGGGAATAGCAAAACAGAAAAGACTTTCTCTAAGTGCCCAGCTATGAGAAGCACACCAAAATACAATGAAATAAGTTTGATGTTCTCTGGTTCCTTATAGCAAAATTAAGAAAAGATTTGCTAGGCGTGGTGGTACACACCACACCCTTAATCACAGTACTATGAAGGCAAAGGTAGGCAGAGCTCTGTGAGTCCCAGGTAAGTCAGGGCTACACATGAGCCAATAAATTGATGAAATAAATTAAGAAATTAAAAAAAAGAACTTTAATCCCAGCACTTGGAAGGCAGAGACAGGCTAATCTCCAAATTCGAGGACAGCCTGGTCTACATAGTGAGCTCCAGTAGTGAGCTCCAGGACACCCAGAGTGACAGAGAAACCTTGTTTTGGGGAAAAAAAAATCAACAACAAAAAAAAATAATTGCACATATAGTTTAATACAGATCTAAGTAAGCAACAAAGCACAAATAAGCCCAACTTCCTAGGCACCATTATGTCTGGCTGTGCACACAGGAAAGGGGTGTCTATGTCATAGCAGATGATGCAGAAAAAGCAGCCTATTGATCTGGTTCAACTACAAGATTCTGGTAACAAATGCCTTGACAGCATATGGTAGAGCATGCCTACCATGCCCCCCCATGACATGAGGGAAGAACACTGCAGGTTTCAGGCTAGCCAGGGCTACACAGTAAGACTCTGGCTCAAAAACAGAGGGCCTCATATCAGACTCAACTTGACGGGCAACAGCCCTGTTGGATCCTGGGTACCAGTGCTTCTGAAGTAACTACTTGCAGAAGAGGAGGAGCAGAGCCTTTCAGTTTTGTTGGTGCTCATCCTCTTCACCACATCCTCACAACCCTAGGGGCAAGAAAGGCATCTAAGTGCTACAGCTGTTTACAAAATTGAACTGGATTTCTTGGTGATAAGTATAGGGTTTTAATTACAGGAGGAAGCCCCTGAACTCACTCTATAGCTTTTAGCTAGTGAGAGAGCAAGAGAACTTAATGCAGGAGCACAAAATAGCAGCTGATCTTTAAAAGAGTAAAACTTGACATGATGAACCACAAGTGATGTATCTAGGTTCAAACAGCCGGAGCATAAGCACATCAGTTTCTTGCCTGTCTATTAAAAAAAAAAAAAAATTCTAACATCAAAGGACCATCATGAAAAACATTATGTCTATGAAGTGATAATAAGCACAGACAGAAAAACTGTTTGTTCCTATTCTTTTTCTGTGCCCAACAAAATGGAATCAGTCTATTTAGTATTGACACTTAGAGATTTACCTGTTTTTCTTTCCCTCATCTTAAAAAAAAAAAAAAAAGTGGGGGGATGGAGCACCAGTCAGGGAAAGTGACACCTATAATCCCAGCATTTTCCAAGCAAAAACAGAATACAAGTTCAAGGCAAGCCTTGGCTTCATAGTTAAGATATATTTCAAACAACAAAGCAAAACAAGAGTGACTCACAGATGATGCTATTAATGGTATCATATAAATATGCTATTGGAAGCTGACATTTACTGTCATAAATGTTTAATTGTTTTACTCAAAGTATATAAATATGCATCAAAAAGAGACTAACAGACAGCCACGGTGGCACACACATTTAATCCCAGCACAAAGGCAGGTAGATCACTGTAAAAGGGCAGGCTAGAGGGCTGGAGAGATGACTCCAGCAGTTAAGAGCACTGACTGCTCTTCCAGAGGGCCCGGATTCAATTCCCAGCACCCACATGGCAGCTCCCAACTGTCTTCCTGTTCCAGGGGGTCTGATATCCTCATACATGCAGGCAAAATGCCAATGTACATAAGATAAAAATTAGTAGTAAGAGTAGTAATAGTAATAAAGGCCAGCCTAGGCTACATGGGAAGACCCTGCCCTTTTGAGACAGGGTCTCTCTATATAGTCCTGGCTGTCCTAGAACTCACTACTTAGACAAGGCTGGCCTCCTGATCACTAGAATTAAAGATATGTGATACTGTATCCAGCCTCTTTTTTTTTTTTAAGCTGCACTTTAGCCAGAAGAGGAGCATGAAAGTGTAGAAATACATTAGTGCAAAGAAAGCAGAGGTCCTACTATGTTTGCTGTATTTCCACATTCTAAGGACGCTCAGTATACACAGTAGGTCTTCCAAGCCTTCTCGGTACAAGTGATAAGGTGGATAGATGTAGGACTAAGGTTGAACACGGGTTTCAAAGTGATGGGACAAGGACTTAGAAACTAAGTTCTAAATCCTAGATACACCCACTCTTCCAGTTAAGAAGGAACCTTATCTTTGCCCTCAAAATGCCAACTCTAAACTTATTACAAGGCCTCAGGAATATCCCCCCAAATAAGGCAGAAAGTCACTTCACATCCAACACACAGTCAACTGAATGAACTACATTTAAACGAATTTCCAGCTTAAACAGCAGTTCCCATTCAGGAAAATTCACAAACGCTTTTAGCTGATTAAAACTTTCTAATTCTAGGAGACAATGTCAACCATAATGGAAAAGAATTTAACATACTGAGCCACCACATCACATCTCCACTTGGCCCTGCTTCCAAACCATGTATCCTGATGGATAATTCCAATCAGCTATAGAAAGGTGAATGGGCCAGTGAAAAGGACCCAATGAGGGCTAGAACTATAACACCATTGGCAGTTACATACATTAGCATGTATGAGGCCCAGCATCACATAAACAGTATGGTGGTACACAGCTATCACTCTAGCACTCTGGAGATGAAAGTGGTAGGATTAGAGGTTGAAGCTGGAGAGGGATACTCTGGCAGAGGACCTGGGTTCAGTTCCATCAATAGCTCATAACCATCTGTAATTCCCTTCAGAAGATCTGACACCCTCTTTTGACTCCCACAAGTTCCTGCATGCACACAGTGACATAAACACATGCAGGCACACATATGCACATAAAAATATTTTTTAAAGCTGTACAAGTTTACTATTTGTTGGGGTCAGCATGAGATACAAGAAAACCTATTATAGTCCAGAAAGAGTGTATGTTGTGTGGGGGGGGGGGTGTGGAGGTGGAGACCAGTGAAAAGTTCTAGGATAACAAATCACTCTAAAAGAACACTAGATGTCCTTTGGCATATTTTCCTCTCTCCTCCAAAAAGGCTAAAGCATTCTTTTTCAACATAAGGTCAAACTCCAGCAATCTCTGATCTGGGAGCATCCTAAAACTAAACTCTCTTACTCAACATCTCCTAGAGAAAGAAAGAAGCAAAGTCCAAAGATAAATGTTTGAACCACAGATGGAAGCACCGGCTAAGACCCTGCTCTATGCTGGTTCTACCCTACAAAGTTTTACTTTCTCTGAATAAACAGTTTCCCAGATCACTATCAAATCACTCCTCCTCTAAATCTACACGAGAGTACATGCTTTTAATCCCAGTACTAGGGAGGCAAAAAGTTCCTGGCCAGCCAGACTGTCATAGGAAGAGACACGACCCCTAAAAAAAAATAAACATTTTAAAAACTGTCATACATTCAGGGATATTATTCTTTTCTAATTTCTGGTATCTGCAATTATCATTTAAAGTCTACTGGTGAATATGGAAGAATTCTTTATCACTTCGTATTTAGGGAAAAGTGTCTTAGATTTCCTTAAGCAGATTTTTTAAATGATTTATTTATGTCCACTGGTATTTTGCTTGCATGCATGTCTGTGAAAGGGAGTCAGAATCCCAAGAACTGGGGTTACAGACAGTTGTGAGCTGCCATGTGGATGCTTGGAACTGAACCTGAGACCTCTGGAGGAGCAGCCAGTGCTCTTAATCGTTGAGCCATCTCTCCAGCCCCTTCTCAATCAGATTTAAAATCTATCACCAAGTATTTTTCTAAATGATGAAGGGCTAACTATCTAAATACATTCAGTTTAACCCAGAAATGACATGGTGGCCTGCACTGTTAAGCTAGCCTAGAAATATAAAACATTATGGAATCTTAGCTCATTGTGACAGTGAATGACTAGAACATTAACATTTACAAGTGGAGGCAGGAGAAGGCATTCAAGGTCACTTATGTGTCCTTTGAGGCCAGCATGAGCTATATGAGACCCTATCTCCATTATCACCAACATCCTAAAAAGGAAAAATAGACACTTGTTCTATAAAGGTTAGAAAAATTCAGCTAGTTCATGCTAGCCTGAGACTATCTCATCAGGCCCTTCGCAGTAGCACATGCTAGGGGGCGGAGAAAGAGGCAGGTATATCTCTTTATGAGTTTAAGGTCAGCCTAACCTCCAAATCGAGCTCCAAGCTAAGGATACATAGTGAAAATCTGTCTTAAAAAAACAAAAACAAGCCCAGCGGTGGTGGCCCATGCCTTTAATCCCAGCACTCGGGAGGCAGAGGCAGGCGGATCTCTGTGAGTTTGAGACAGAGCTAGTTCCAGGACAGGCTCCAAAGCCACAGAGAAACCCTGTCTCGAAAAACAAACAAACAAACAAAAAAAAAGCAAAAACAAAACCATAGACCCTATACAAAAATAATTTCTTTAGACAACCACAAATAAACAACAGAGAAAACAACAGAGGTCAATTACACACTAAGGGATCTTTTTGTCAATGGCTCTCACAATACTTCTTTCCTTTCCACAAATTCATCCTTTTAAGACATAAACAGTTATGTCCTAACTACCACTCTACACAGAAAGAAAGGACCACACAGGAAAACAATGAAAGAAGTTTAAGTCAACATGACAGTTAACTGTGATATTCAACCAGATTGGATTCAGAACTGACTAAGAGCAAAACAGAGTGAGGCCCCTCCAGAAACTCTGATATCATGAATGATCAACCCCCTAGGGGAGTCTTAAAAAGATATCATTACTGGGAGGTGGAGGAAGGCAGAAGACAGGGACTACATGGAGTCCTGAAGTATGTCCTACAATGCTGCTATGGTCTCTTCCTGTATGCCCGTTTCACTACTTGCATCCTGTCTGCCACAAAGTTGTTCTTCTGTTAAATGTTCCCAAACCCAGAAACTGAGAGCTAAAATAAATAATCCTGGACTGGAGAAACATATACAGGCAAAACATCCATATACATAAGATAAAAACAAATCCTGAAGAGGGCTCATCTATAAATTAAAAAAAAAAAAAATTCCTCTACTGTTTTGTCGTTGCCAGATATTTGGTCTCGATGATCACAAAAAAACATAAGCTTTCCTGAATCCACTAAGCTTTTTGACTTTTTTTTTAAAACTTTTGAGGGCTTTTAAGTTGAACTTATCATCCATATCCCAAGACATTGTTCTTTATTCCTTTTTCACCCTCTACATAAGGGGAATGGAAACCCTTCAGCTAAAAACAGCTGGACTTTACGGGCTACAGAGTAGGTTCGGTAGTTAAGAGCACTGGTGGCTCTTCCAAAGGACCCAGGTTCAAATCCCAGCATCTACAAGGAAGCCCAA
The DNA here is from genome assembly GCA_004026605.1 of Ondatra zibethicus. Classification (NCBI taxonomy): domain Eukaryota; kingdom Metazoa; phylum Chordata; class Mammalia; order Rodentia; family Cricetidae; genus Ondatra; species Ondatra zibethicus. The sequence goes on along the minus strand of PVIU01002541.1, from coordinate 103,352 downwards.
AAGCAGCTATAATAACTCCAATTCCAGGGGATCTGACGTCCTCTTCTGGCCTCTGCAGCCACCAAGCATTCGTGTAGTGCAGATAGACACATTCAGGCAAAACATCCACATACATAAAGTAAAAGTAAATAAATATTAGGCTGGGCAGTGGTGGCGCACACCTCTAATCCCAACACTGGAGAGGCAGAAGCAGGTGGATCTACAGCAGTTCCAGAACAACCAAGGATACACAGAGAAACTCTGTCTCCATAAAATAATAATAATAAAGAAAATTAAAAGTAACTAAATCTTTTTAGAAGTTTTTCCAATAAAAACAGCTAGCTGCACTTGACGGGTGGTGGTGATGCATGCCTTTAATCCCTCTGGAGATAGAGACAGGTGGATCTCTGTAAATTTGAGGTCAGCCTGGTCTACAGAGTAAGCTCTAAGACAGGTTCCAAGGCTTCAGAGAAACTCTATCTCGAAAAACCAAGAAAAAGGGGAGAAAAAAAAAGAAACCTACACCAGCTGCACTCCAGACACAGCAAAGATTTGCATGATATTTTAAGTAACAACTTCTTAGCAAAATTTCTACTATGAAACACTCAAAATTTTTTAATTTTGTCAAATAAGAGCTATGGCAAAGGCTTTGAACAGAGTAAGGCAGCACTAACACATTCTTTGAAGTTTTAAAGACCCATACATTCATGTACTTTGTATTCTCTCTCCCTCTCCCACCACACCACTATGCCTAGCTTAAAAGTCCATCCAATCCATTTAAATTTAGTGTTTGTATTAGTAAATACTATATTATTCCCTTCAAGAGATGTTTTATTGATAAATACAAAGAAAAATCAAGCAATTAGAAGTTGGAATTAGCCGGGTGGTGGTGGCACAAGCCTTTAATCCCAGCATAGGGAGGCTGAGGCAGGCAGGCGAATCACTGTGAGTTTGAGGCCAGTCTTTTCTAGAAACTGAGTTCCAGGATAGCTATTACACAAACAAACCCTGTATCGAAAAAAAATTTTAAAAAAGCATATTGCTATGGTTCTGCTATGCTACTCTCCCCTGTGTGTGGGGGGGGATATCCCAATCTGCATGTAATTAATCCTCATTTGACCAAAAGATGCTTCTCAGTCTGGTACCCTCTCCTCATGATACTGATATGCTCTCAAAGCCCTTCTTCTCTAAGTTTCAGCTATAGAAGAAACTTGTTCTTCTTTCCATGTAGATTCAGGGTTTCCTCACTCTGTATTTCACTGCCCTTTTTGTGTTTTGGAGAGTTAACTTGTGTGAGTCATCTGAGCTTAAGGAAGGAATAATATCTTTCCTTGTGTGGAGAATAAAACTGTGTCCTCAGTGGGTCCTGATAAGCTAATGTGTGCAAAGTACTTAATATCTGCCTAAAAGGTACAGGTGCTTTGTGAATGTGCTGGTTTGTGTACTGGTAGTTTGATTGAGAAATGTCCCTACAGGCTCAGGCATAAATGAACAGTTGGTCCCCAAGTGGTAACACTGTTTAGAGAGGTTATGAGAGGTTATCGGAGGTGCAGCCTTGCTGGGGGAAGTAAGTCACTTTGGAGGCAGCTTTTAGAGTTTAAAGTTTCATATCACTTCAAGTCTGTTTCATGCCTAAGATAAAAGATGTGATCTCTCCACTTCCTGCTCCCGTGGCCTATGACCATGCCTCTTCTACCATTACAAACTCTACCTCTGGAACCAGAAGCTCAAATAAACTCTATCTTTTCCTTAAGTCACCCTTGCTCATTTTATTACAGCAGAAAACTAACTAATAATACACTCAACCATGATGTCCAGGCTGACCTTGAATGATCCTTCACGCCTCAGTCTCCCAATGCTGGGATTAAAGGCATGAGTAAACATACTCAGCTTTAGAATTTGACTTTTAACAAAGAATAGGTTAGAATCACAGGAATAGGAAAAGAGAAACATGATTTATCCTTCCATATTTAATAGCTACCAAATCTGTTAATTTTCTCTTCAAATCTTATGCTAGAAATAAAGTAACAAAGTTTTTACCCAATAACATGCAAGGTTTATTAAAGCATGCTGCTCCAATGACAGTAGGCAGGCAGAGTTAACACAGGACCCCTATCAATCATTTCCTAAAATTCAGAGCCCAAGATGATGAGGCAGAAACTAGCTTTTCTAAGCGTAAGAAAATTCAGAAAAATTCAAAGCAAAATCTTCCAACAAAATGAGCAAGAATCCCAGAACAAAGCAGCAGAAGCCTGTGACTACTCAATGCTGTCACAGAAGCAACCCAGGAGTGCTCAGTGTAAACCCAGCAAAGGAACTGTATTACTTCTGAATCTTCCAAACCTACAATAGCCAGACCAAATAGCATTCACTAAACCAAACAAACATTATCTAATGGATAGTACATAGGAAAAATCAGAAGCCATTCTCCCTACTCCAAAACATTAAAGTAGATTGGAGAACTTTTAAGTACAGAACAACAGACAAACCCAGAGTTCTGCCCAGAAGGACAGTCACAAGCAAATGGCCTCTTATGAACCTATGCAGTCTTCAGCAATACATTTGAACAGTCTGCAGTATCTGTCCATCAGTATGAGTTCTGTCAACAAGCTGAACCTTCAGAAGTTGGGTGTTCTTTAACCATACTCCCCTTTTAAACAATGGCAACTCTACTTATCAATATAATGAACAAAAAAATTAAACACTAAAAAGAAACTAAAGTTCTTGTTTCTGGATGACTAGCTGAGATCTCTATCTGTATCTGACCAGAAACCTAAGAAGCAATGGAGTCCTGGGTAATTTCACAATGGAGTCCTGGGTAATTTCTTCTTGAAAGGTACTGGTCTAAACAGGTTACTAATATCCTCTGATTATCAGCACATCTAAAACTCCCTTTCCAACTGTCAAAGCACCTAGCCACTGAAAAATGAGGTAAAAGAATACTTGATGAATATAAAATTAAAATGTTTGAACACCTCACATTACATCTAACTCATTAACTTACTTATTAATGTGTGTTCATATTTTGGTGCTTTGTTGTTTAAGTAACTGGACTAAGTTAATAGTCATTCTGTACCAGTAGTTTTGACACAGCTCTTCAGTATCCTACTCCTACTGTGAGGATGGCAACAAAGAAAAGCAAGCACATATTTCTAGAGACTAGATTCAGACACACCTAATCAAAGACAACTCCAAGCTTCCCTAAGAAGCTTCCCACTTTCAACCACACCAGCTCACTTACCTCACCCATAGCTCTTCCCTCCAGAGCAAGTGCTTGAAAATCATGATTTAATTCATCCATTGAGCGTACCTAGTGTTCAGAATAGAGGGGAAAGCTTCACGTCAGCATCATAAATATTATATATTTATCATGCACAAATGAAACATCTTTCAATATTAACTTTAAGAACTCAACAGGCATGGTAACAAGACTCAAGGGATTAAGTATCCACTCACCTTTAACCATCAGGATTCAGAAATAATCCCTGTTTTACCTTACCCATTCCCATCTATTTTCAAAGCATGAAAACATCACATGACAATGTCAGTTACTTTTAACATACTTTAATAAGAAGAGGCCAATATGCTGGACAGCAATGGGATTTAGTGGTGAGTCTCTGACCTAAAGTCAGCAGCGCTGCACCTCAGCCTTCAGCTGTCAAGTATAAATGAGGCCAGTCTGAACTAGCCTTCTTGGATCACTCCAAGGTATCAGTCTATAAACTTTACAGAGTATCCATTTATCCACAGGAAGCAGTCCCAGGAAATCCCAAATCTCAAAAAAGGGAGAAAAGAAATAGCATATATCACAAGAAACATTCCTCACAGCTCATTAAAGCATATCTATATACAACTTCTTTAAGCTTTCATTTAACCTTTCATTTTGGAGCTTTTAGCTCCAAAGTCATCAACTGAAAGATAACAGTAGATCAAGGCACTTTTTACCGAATTTGATGACCTGAGTATGACCCCAGGACCCACATGGTTCAAGGAAAGAACTGACACCCACAGATAGTTTTCACATGCACATACATACAAGCAAGCACACACATACAATAGTAATAATAAAATTTTTTGAGACAGGGTTTCTCTGTGTAGCCCTAGAAGTCCTAGAACTCACTTGTAGACAGACCATGCTAGTCTCAAACTCACAGAGACCTACCTGCCTCTGCCTCCCTAGTAGGCCACCACGCCTGACAATTTGTCTTAAAAGATAACATTAGCAATGAAGATAAAATATGAGAACAAGTATTCAAAGTCGTCTTCTCCATCAAGCTAGAAGCTATAAGGCAAAATGATGGCAAGTTTTAAGTCACTGAAAGTTTCACAGAAAGACTGTGATTCAAAACAGCAAAAGCCCTTTGCCATCTCTTGGTCTTCTCAATTATTACCAACAATCTATCTCTGTTTTCTGAGGCACTCTAGAGTCAGTCATCCATGAAAATATTTATGAAAGAGGCATTTCTGCACATCTGAAAACAAGACACCTAAAGCAGGAGCCTCCTAAACCTGCTGTCCTGTTGAGCACCACCTTCCCAAGATTGGTGGACAATTTCTAAGATAAATAATTAGTGCAACGGTTGAGCTAAAGTCAAGATAGCACTTAAAACCCAACTTAAACCAGGCAGTGGCAGCCCACACCTTTGAGCCCAGCACCCAGGAGGTAAAGGTGGAGTGAGGTGATCTCTACGTGTTCCAGGCCAGCCTGGTCTACAGAGTTAAGTTCAGGACAGTCAGAAATACACAGGAAAACCCTGTCTTACCTCACCATGAAGCCAGGAACACTGAACCTTATAGAAGAGAAAGTGGGAAGTACACTTGAACACATAGGCACAGGGAACCACTTCCTAAATAGAACCCCAGCAGCATAGACACTGAGAGAAACAATTAATATATGGGACCTCCTGAAACTGAAAAGCTTCTGTAAAGCAAAAGACACGGTCAACAAGACAAAACGACAGCCTACAGAATGGGAAAAGATTTTCTCTAACCCCACATCAGACAGAGGTCTGATCTCCAAAATATACAAAGAACTCAAGAAATTAAACACCAAAAAAAAAAAAAATCACATAATCCAATAAAAAAAAATGGAGTACAGACCTAAACAGAGAACTCTTAACAGAGGAATCTAAAATGGCTGAAAGACACTTAAGGAAATGTTCAACATCCTTAGTCATCAGAGAAATGCAAATCAAAACAACTCTGAGATTCCATCTAACACCTGTAAGAATAGCCAAGATCAAAAACACTGATGACAACTTATGCTGGAGAGGCTGTGGAGAAAAGGGAACACTTCTGCATTGCTGGTGGGAATACAAGCTGGTACAACCCCTATGGATGTCAGTGTAGTGATTTCTCAGAAAATTAGGAAACAACCTTCCTCAAGACCCAGTAATACCACTTTTGGGTATATATTCAAAGGATGCTCAATCGTGCCACAAGGACATGTGCTCAACTATGTTCATAGCAGCTTTGTTTGTCATAGCCAGAAACTGGAAACCTAAATGCCCCTTGACTGAAGAATGGATAAGGAAAATGTGGTACATTTACACAATGGAGTACTACACAGCAGAAAAAAATAACGACAGCTTGAATTTTGCAGGAAAATGGATGGAGCTAGAAAACATCATTTTGAGTGAGGTAACCCAGACACAGAAAGACAATTATCACATGTACTCACTCATAGGTGTTTTTTAAACATGAAGCAAAGAAAGCCAGCCTACAAACCACAATCCCAGAGAACTTAGACAACAATGTGGACACTAAGAGAGACTCACATAGATCTAATCTACATGGGAAGTAGAAAATATAAAAAGACAAGATCTCCTGAGTAAATTGGGAGCATGGGGACCTTGGGGGAGGGCTGAACGGGGGAGGGTAAAGGCAGGGAGGGGAGGAGAGAGAAATGTAGAGCTCAATAAATATCAGTAAAAAACAAACAAAAAAACCCGTCTTGAAAAAAGAAAAATTTAAAAAAAACAAGACTTAGAATATTAGTTTTCCTGAATATTCACTAGGTACAGTAGTACTACTGCTGTCTATCGGGTACTTTAAAACCCACAGGTAAACTATGCAACTATTGATACAATGTATTATTAAGCTGTAACAACTTTATAGTGTTTGCTATAAACAAATTTTATACAATTCAAGCTGGGTATGGTAACCTATGTGATCCTAGCACTTAGAAGACTGTAGCTGGAATATCACAAAAACAAGGCCAGCCAAAACTTTACCAAACTGTACATAAACAGAGGCTCAGAGCTTAAGAGCACTTGTTGCTCTTGAAAAGGGCTTGGGTTTGATTCCCAGCACCCATGTGGTAGAGCTTACAACCATCCAGTTCCAGGGATTCAATGGCCCCTCCAGACTTCCAGGGGCACCATACACACATGAAACACATACATACATACAGACAAAATACTCATAAAATGTTTTAAACTTAAAAAAGCAAACACTACACACAGAATTTGAAAGTACACAGGCCTATCTCTTAGTGTGTAATCCATCTTATACTAAAGAACTAAACAATTCTTGGACATCAAAAAACCTACAAATAGTTTTAAGCAGAACACTAAACATTTTGTTAATATTTCCCAAGGAAACTAGAAGATGAAGTAGGGAACACACCCTTACACATATTCTTATAGTCAGTGCAACAATTGCACAAGTGGTCCACACTGCACCTCAGAGAACTACCTTCTCCAATCATGGCTTAGTAGAGAGGAGTACAAGAGGAAACCAAGGCTCGAGAGCACCTGTCAGCACTGCAAGGATCTTAATGTTCTTCCTATTTCCCAGCCTTCTAGAGATCAAAGGTGTAGACTGCCTTCCATCTGCTATGGGCTCAGGTGACTGAACCTCTGCACTCCGCTTTCTCTTCCAGTCTCGAGCAGTGCCCACCCCACCACCGCAGCCTGTTATTCTTTATGCTAACATCCCATCATTACTCTTCTTCTCCCCCTGCTATCTGCCCTCCATCCCTTCCAGGATCCCTTACACCCACCCTTCTTTTGGTCTATCAGTCTCTCCAGGCCTCCCTGTTTCATACACTACAAACTACTTTTATCCTTTCTGTATGTAGCATTTTCTGCCTCCTATGCTGAGAAAGGGCTTCACTCTTTAAAACTTTCTTTGTTGGCACACACAACTTCCATTTAAAATTTCACCTACAGGGGCTGGAGAGATGGCTCAGCAGTTAAGAGCACTGACTACTCTTCCAGAGGACCTGGGTTTAATTCCCAGCATCCACATGGCAGCTCACACATGTCTGTAACTCCTGTTGCAGAAGATCCAAAACACTCACGCAGACATGCATATAGGCAAAACACCAATGTATATAAAATAAAAGCAAATTAAAAAAAAAATTTCATGTACAGATCACCGAAGCAAACAAACCCAATCCTTCTCACAGATGTATATTCAACTATTCAGGAAACCATTTATTTACATGGGAACTCTATATGGTATGATTGCTGACACCAGAAAGTCACCCAGCCAAAATTCTTTCTAAGAAACAAAACTAATAATCAAATAGAGATGCAAAGGAATCAAAAAAAATGAAGGATAAAGATGTAAGCTACATAAGGAATGTCTGAACTAGGTAATAAACCCATTCTCACCATCAAGGAGAAAAGCTGGCTGTCCTTGCAGTCAGTAGCAAGCTCTTCCCACCAAGACTGGACTTCCTAAATTGTTGTGTCCTCCGCCTCCTTTTTCTTCAGAAATCTGATTGGCAGGTTGTGTTAATTTATTGCCTGGTAATTCCTTTTTATTTTATTTTTTCCCAAGACGGGGTTTCTCTGTAGCTTTGGAGCCTCTCCTGGAACTAGCTCTTGTAGACCAGGCTGGCTTCTAACTCACAGAGATCAGCCTGCCTCTGCCTCCCGGGTGCTGGGATTAAAAAGGTGTGTGCCACCACCGCCCGGCTTTGGTAATTCCTTTTTCAAGACTGCTAAATGTCTGAAAGACTTCCTTTATCTCCTGTCTTTCCACAAAAACACTTCTTTTTATTTTGTGCTACTCATCAATACCTATTTTTCTCTCCCCACCCAGGACTTTCTCTGCTTCTGCAGTATGGCTACCACCTCCCAAACAGACACCACTACCAACTCCTTTTTAAAATATTTACTTTTATCTTATGTGCATGAATGTTTGCCTGCATGTCCACCCATGCATGCCTGATGTCCTGCAGGGACAAAAAGAGGGTATTAGATTATCTGGAACCGGAGTTTCGGGTGGTTGTGAGCTACAGTGTGGATGCTGCAAACCAAAACCAGGGCCACTGCTAGTGCAGTGACAGCTCTTACTTTGCTCAGCCATCTCTCCAACCCGAGACAACAACCCCTTCTTCAGAACCTCATGAAAGCCAACCTGACAGCATTCCTCTTCATCCCACCTCTAGACATCATCACCCTATGTTATGAGTTTCCTTTCCTCTTCCAGAGTCCAGAGTTTACTTCTAATAGGCCCAAATCTGTCTATAAGATGCTGCCCCAATTAACCCATAATTTAACTCATTAATTTGGTGTTTTGCCACATAAGGCCCTGCAAAATTAAATCATAACAAGTAGAGAGAAAATGAAAGAATGAGAGTAATCACAAAAGAAAAGGCCAAAGTACTACTTTACAAATTTTTGCGTTTTTGTTTTGTTTTTTTGGTCCCATCCCCCCACCCCGCCCCAAGACAATTTCTCTCAGTAGCCTTGGCTGTCCTGGGACTCTGTAGACCAGGCTGGCCTCGAGATCAGAGATCTGCCTGCCACTCCCTCCTTAGTGTCGGGATTAAAGAAGTGTACCACCACCACCACTAAAATAATTTCTTTTAAAAAAGGAAGGTAAAATATTCATAAAATAAAAATAAATAAGTAGGCTGGGCCGTAGTAGCACAAGTCTTTAATCCCAGCACTCAGAAATGAGAGACAGGTGGATCTCTGTGAGTTCAAGGCCAGCCTAGTCTATAGACCAAATTCCAATACAAGCTCAAAAAAACAACAGAAAAAACCTGTCTCAAACCCCAGGCCCCCCCCCCGCCAAAAAAAAAAAAAGAAAGAAAAACCTTTATTTTTAGGGACTGCAGATTTCTCAGCAGCTAAAAACACTTGCTGCTCTTACAGAGGACCTGGGTTTAATTCCCAACACGCACATGGAATTAAAGTGCTGGGATTAAAGGTGTGTGCCACCACTGCCTGCCTGAGATATTTTAAACTAGGTGAGGTGGTTCATGAGAAGAAGATAAGACCTCTGGGTTCCAAATCAATCAGAGTTACATAGGAAGATTGTCTCAAATTTTAAAAAGGGAACAATAGTCTCAAACATCTACTACCATCTCCTTCACCTAACTCTACCCTACAACTCCTGCACTGATGACAATGAAGTCACATCTGTCACTGATTTCTCATCTGTGTAACTCTGAGTAGCCTACAACTACTGTACAAACATGTCACAATCAACAACTGACACAAACGTCTAATACTTAAGAGAGTACACAGGCAGCAGTGTCTGCCTCACTGACTTTTCTCTGAAGAGTTCTCCAGTATCTTTTCAGTCAGCCCTTTCTTCTCTATGATTATCCAGAGGGCAAATTTTAATCACCCTCTTTAGGGGAAAGGGAGACCAGGAAGCTGTATGGATTTCAATGCTTCATTTTCTTCATCAAAATACCACAAGTTTGATGTTGTGTAGCATTGTCTTCCTAGATCAAAACATTCCATCCTGAAGGGATGATGCTCCATAAAACTGAAAATAAGCAACTCAAAATAGTTCCCAGAAGTCCCTGAAATTGACCAGATTCACTAGCCCCTCCGTCTCAAAAGTAAACAATAAAGATTGCTGAGAGTAACTCAGACAAAACAAGTTACAAAGACTACTAGAGCAGATCAGCAGAGCTGACTGGAAGAGGTTTAGATGAACTGAGCTGCCTGGGAAGACCCCTCTAAACTGCTGAGCTGCCTGCAGACTGTACAGTGAGGTCCAGGCTAATCGTTTTGGGGAGCTTTGCTCCAAAAGCAACCCGTCACCCATATTCCTGTTAAGTAGCCCCAATAAAGAGACAGAAAGAGAGAGAGAGAGAAAAGAAAAAGGAGGCACTCCCCTAAAATTCTTGACCATTCCTATTGTTTCTCCCAACTCTGACACATTGCTGGCCTAAAGTAGAATGGGAGGAGGGGAACTCCATGACAGAATGGACTAAAAGGCTGAGTCAAGTACACTAGAACTCAAAAGGGGGGGGGGGGCATGCAGATGGGCCAGGGTTTCTCTGTTTAACAGCCCTAGCTGTCCTGTAGACCAGGCTGGCTCCAAAATTTTTTTAAAGTTAATGACCCATACATATACACTTTTCATAAATTATCATTTCATTTCATTCACTTTAAAAGACCACAGAGTAATAAAGCAGACACTGGCAAGCTCTGCAGTCACTGGGACCAGAGAATAAAACTAAAGCAAACAGACACTGGTGCTAAGGAATGAATGGCCATCTCCAGTAAAGAGTTCCTGAGGGGCAGGGGGTGTTAATCCTCAGCACCACTTACAAGACACGACTGAAGAACATGCTCAGATTATTGCACTGCTGGGTGCAACAGTTTATTGAGTCCTTTATTGCATATGCAAGACATAAACTTAGACGAAACAAGTTGTCACTAAGTCAGTATTCACTAACCTATACTAGAAATTTCTATTTGAAAACAAACAGATGGGCCAGATGGTAGTGGTACACGCCTTTAATCCCAGCACTTGGGAGGCAGAGGCAGGCGGATCTCTGTGAATTCGAGGCCAGCCTGGTCTACAGATCGAGTTCTAGGATAGGCTCCAAAACTACAGAGAAACCCCGTCTTGAAAAACAGGGAGGGAGGGAGAGTGGGAGGGGAAAAGGAAAAGAGCAAGGCCACTTCTTTAATTGGAGAGATTAGTTAATTGATATTGAAGGCCCTACTAAATATAAACATGAGTCCTGTCTGGAAGCTATTAAGGTATAGGCTTATTCAAGTGGCTTATTATTTATGACTACACAGAAAGCTATTATTTGCCTCAAAAAAAAATAGTGATTTGCAAATAGCACATAAAACTAGTAACAATAAAGTTTCATTCTGAAATAGCAATCTTAAAAGAAAACATACAGAAAAAGTAAAAAGTAAATTAAGTCAGGTGGTGGTGACGCACATCTTTAATCCCAGCACTCCGGGGGCAGAGGCAGGTCTGTGAGTTCGAGGCCAGCCTGCCTACAGGAGCTAGTTCCAGGACAGGCTCCAAAGCTACTTACTGAGAAACCCTGTCTCAAAAAAAAATCAATCAATCAATAAATAAATGGGTGAATAAGTGAATAAATAAACAGATAGGTAGATAGGTAAAATAAATAAAAAGTTTACCCAAAACTGTTTAAAACTGGATTGGAACAAATTTCTAAGTAATAGTCTCATAAAATATAAAGTGAAGGGTTGGAAATGATCAGCAGTTAAGAGCACTTGCTGTTCTCCCATAGGAACTCAGGGTCAGTTCCAACACTCACACGGCAGCTCAAAACCATCAGTCACGCCAGTTTCAGGGAATCAATCACCCTCTTCTGACCTCCATGGGCACAAGGTACTGAGGTGGTACATATGCATATATGCAGGCAAAACACTCATAAATATAATTAAATCTTTAAAAAGAGAGGCGGGGGTAGGGATATGACTGAGTGATAACAGTGCTTGCTTGCAACCCCTACACAGAGGAGGGAGATTTAGAACAAAAGCTATGTGGTGACACACATAAATCCAACATTACTGGAAGAAGAGCAAGCAGATTTCAGTAAGTTCCATGCTAGCCTGTGATGTGGGAGGTCCTTCTGTATGTGTTGCTTTTTGGTTAATGAATAAAGGTGATCTGGCCTAGGGCAGGGCAAAATACAGCCAAGCTGGAAGAAATATAGAGATAATAGGTGGAGTCAAGACACGTGTAGCTGACAAAAGAGACAGACATGGGAACCTTACCATTAGGTCACAGCCTCGTAGCAATACATAAATTAATAGAAATAGGCTAATTCCAGATGTAAGAGCTAGCAAGAAATATGCCTGAGTTATTGACCAAGCAGTCTTGTAATTAATATAGTTTCTTCTGTGTGATTATTCAGGTCTGGGCAGCCAGGAAATGAATGAGCAGCCTCCATTTACAAGCCTGGTCTCATAGAGTTCCAGGTTAGCTAGAGCCACATAATGAGACAATATCTCCATGGGATGAGGGTATCTTTTAGTACAGCAGGTTGAGTTCGGAAAATTAGTGCCTCAGAATTTTGCTCCAGTTTTAGTCTAAATACTACATTTCCCTTTTTGTTTTCTGTTTTGTGAGGATGTACAGGGTGGATTTTTAGTGAGTGTCCAGTATCTGTTTTTCAATGAAAGTCACCTTTAACACAGCAGAAATTTAAGACAGAAACTCTGCAAAACAGCACAACTTACTATGAAATGAGAATATCCCATCTGTTGCGGGAGAGAGGCTACTGTGGTATATAGGAAATCAGTATTGACTCAGTAACAGCAAAAAAAAAAAAAAAAAAAATGGTCGTTGAGTTTGAGGTCTGCCTTGGCTACATGGTAAGACCCTGCATCAAAAAGGGGGGGGGAGTGGGGGATGGTGTATATTACCAGTACGAATGATCAGTTTTAAAACAGATTCACTGGAGAAATTACTACTCACCAGGCAAGCCCACACTGATAAGGAGGACCAATGAAGAACTGTCTCTATTTATCCAGCTGAAATGCTCTCTTGTCCTCAAGGACTGGAAGTCTGAGAACTGAGAGCCATGGCGGGCCTCTCTCCCTTCATTCCTGAGGTAACACATACTAAGGCTACGTACTAACATGACTGGCAATACCATAAAAATTGCTCATATTTCCCCATGTGATCTTTGAACATCTAGCTAAATTAAAAGTTGAGTCATCTACATGAATATTTGTACCTTTAAATTACAATCTTATGATTGCCAAGAGAGCAAATGGGAGTGGCAAAAAAGCAGAAATTATACCCCTAGAGGCAGCTTCTGTCAAATGACTCTTATCTTGCCTCAGGGGAAACCAGCATGCTTTACTAGCTTTTCTAGGAATCTGACAATAAATTTTATGAGTTTTATTAATATCCATGCCCCCTGACCTGATAAACTGACTTCCAGGAATCTAAAGCCTAAGCAAATAATCAGAAATATGGGCAAAAATTTATTGACAAAGATCTCAAACCTGATATTATAATGGGGAGATTAACAAACAGTATAAAACAGGAAGAGTTATTAAATACAACATGTGTTTTAAAGAATTTGGGGGGCACTTTTCAAAACAGTTTTTTTTGTGTATCTCTGGCTGTACTGAAGCTCACTCTGGCCTCAAACTCAGAGATCCACATGCTTCTGCCTCCCAAACACTGGCATTAAATGCATGCCCGGCCTGGGAGAAGTTACAGAATTTGATATAGTATTTACAATGTCTAAATTCTTTATGTGTATGAGCACTGACCTGCATGTATATCTGTGCATCATGTGTGTGCCTGCTGCCTGGGAGGCCAGGGGAGAGAGTCACATCCTATGGAACTAGAGTTAACAGCACCATATAGGTGCTGAGAAGTGAATCTGGAGAAGAGCAGCAAATTCACTTAAGCTCTGAGCCACTCCTCCAGCACCCTAAAACATGTCTAAATTTCTAACAGAAACATATATGTACATAAAGACTCAAAGTAGGACAATACAAAGTGGGAGCAAGTTCCCAAGATTACACAGACAAGATTACACAGAGAAACCCTGTCGAGAGAGAGGGAGAGAAAAGGAAGGAAAGAGGGAGGTAGATAGGGAGGGAAGAAGTAAGGGAGGGAAGGAGTACAAGAGATGTAGAGCCTCTTAACCCTGGGTAGCCTAGCATGGCAGCATACACATACACTCCCAGATCAATAAATAACTTTAGGAGCTGGAGAGATGGTTCAGTGGTTAAGAGCACATATATAATGACTGCTCTTACAGAGGACAAATGTTAGAAGGCTTACAAGCACCTGAAAGTCCAGCTCCAAGAGAGTTCAACACCTCTGGCCTCTGCAAGCACCTGTATGTGCACATACTCACACAGAGATGCAAACATAATTACAAAAAGAAACAAAAGCTGCCAGGAGGTGGTGATGTGCATGCGAGTTCGAGGCCAGTCTACACAGTAAATTCTGAGACAGCCAGAGATACACAGAGAAATCCTGCCTCAAAAAAAAAGAAAGAAAGAAAGAAAAGTAAAGTAAGAAAGAAAAAAAAGCAAAGGAGAAGATAGACAGTGTGGGCTACTGAGTGGGTTACTGTCTTAGTCAATGTTCTATGCTTGAAGACACACCACGACAAAGACAACTCTTATAAAGGAAAGCATTTAACTGGAAACTTGCTGACACCTTCAGAAATGAGTCCATGATCATCATGTCAGCATGGGAACATGGCAGCAGGCATAGTACTAGAAAAGAACTAAATGCTAGGCTACCTCCTGATCCACAGGGAGCAGGAGCAGACTGGGCTTGACATTAGCTTTTGAAACCTAAAGCCAAGTACCTCCTCTCAAAGGCACACCTTCTAATCCTTCCAAGCTAGTCACCACCTGGGGACTAGGCATACAAATATATGAGCCTTTGGGGTTATTCTCATTCAAACCACTAGTGATAGATCAGTACTGAATACACAGCAAGACATTTTTGATAAGGAGGAAGGTGGCTGGAGAGATGGCTCTGAGGTTAAGAACAGTGGCTGCTCTTCTGGAGGTGCTGATTTCAATTCCCAGCACCCACATGATGGCTCACAACCATCTATAATGAGATCTGGTGACTTCTGGCATGTAGGTTATACATGCAGGCAGAACTCTGTTTAATTAATAGCGCTTGTTCCAGCACCCACATGGCAACTCACAACCATCTATTTCCAGTTCCAGGGAATCAGATGCCCCCTCTTCTGATCTGTGGGCACCAGCACACATGTGGTTTACCTACACATAGTTGCAAGCAAAACACGTGCATAAAATAAAATGAGATAAATATTAAACTATTCTTTTTTAGTAAACCCTTCAGGAGCAGGTGTAATGGCACCGCCTATCATCCCAGCACTTGGGGAAGCTGAGACAGAAGAATCATTTGCACTTAAGGTCACAATGGGTTACAAGGTGAGTTCAAGGCCAATCTGAGTTCCATAAGGAAAACAGTCACAGCCATACACCCATGTGCACACCCACACCTACACAAATTTAAGAGGCACTCAAACCATTACCTTTCTAGAAACAGATCATTAATAGCCAAAATTAAGAGTAAGCTTTCATGGAGCTAGAGGGTTCAATGGTTAGAGCGCTTGCTCCTCTTTCAGATCATAGTCTGATTCCCAACACCACTGGACACCTTTAATTCCAGCTTCAGTGGATATAATGCCTTCTCCTGGCCTCCAAGCACATCTGTACATATGTAGACAAGTGGGTACGCAAAACATTCACATGGATGCAATAAATTTTCTAAAAATTTTCATATTTATTTAAAAAATAAGTCATATACAGACTATTGTATAGTTATTTCTTAGTAAGAAATCAAGACAAGGGCAGATAACTGACAACAAATTTATTTTTAAAAATGAGGTGTGGAATGTTCGTGGGAAGTTTCTACAGAGAGCACTATTTGAAGCAGAAACAGATAATCTTCACTGCCATCATGATAGACAGATATTGTAACAGCTAGGGTTTACTATATCCTTAACACTATCTCGCTGTAATAGCTAGATTTACTATATCCTTAACACTGTCTGTTTCTTAGTTCTCAAACAGATAATTGTGAATGAAGTTCTCTCCCTGCATTTTTTTTTTAAACAAAGCAAAAACCAGACAAAAAAAGGTTAAACCCTGTCTTAGTTCAGGCTTCCATTGCTGAGATGAGACAGCATGACCATGGCAACACTTACTGGCTTACAGTTCAGAGGTTTAGTTCATTGTCATCATGGCACAGCATCTCAGCACACAGGATGCTGGAGCAATAGCTGAGAGTTCTTATGTCCTGGTCAGCAGGCAACAGGAGGTGACCTGTGTGCCAAACTGGACATAACCTGAGCATACATAAGACTTCAAACCCCAACTCCAGTGACACACTTCCTTCAACAAGGCCATACTTTCTCCAACAAGTCATACCTCCTAAGAACGTCACTCCCTATGGGCCAAGCATTCAAAATACATGAGTCTATGGAGTCATACCTATTCAAACCACACACACACACACACACAAAAAAAAAAAAAAAAAAACTTGCTCAGTTATACAGGCTATACAGGTAGACCAGCTCCAGAACTTGAGTCTTAAAGTCTTAACTCAGCATCCTATATTCAAATTATTTTTTTAAAGATTTGTTTATTTATGGGCTGGAGAGATGGCTCAGTGGTTAAGAGCATTGCCTGCTCTTCCAGAGGTCCTGAGTTCAATTCCCGGCAACCACATGGTGGCTCACAACCATTCGTAATGAGGTCTGGTGCCCTCTTCTGGCCTGCAGGCATACACACAGACAGAATATTGTATATATAATAAATATTTTTTTAAAGATTTATTTATTTATTATGTATACAACATTCCTTCCATGTATGCTTACATGCCAGAAAAGGGCACCAGATCTCATTATAGATGGCTGTGAGCCACCATGTAGTGGCGGGGAATTGAACTCAGGACCTCTGGAAGAGCAGTCAGTGCTCTTAACCTCTGAGCCATCTCTCCAGTCCCTATTCCAATTATTTTTATACAACAAAAGCAAAAAGATTAAAATAATCCAGATCCAAGAAAACTACACTAGATGAAAGTGCACAAGAAATAGAGAACTGAAGGAAGAATGTGCAACAGAAGCACGCTCCAGCCACCCATAAAGAATAGCTACCCAGTCCATTTGTGGACATATACTCAGGCTCTCTTCTGTTAATTCAAGAAGCAAAATGAGATGAACTATCAAGATACTGTGGAAAGGGGGGCTGGAGAGATGGCTCAGAGGTTAAGAGCACTGACTGCTCTTCCAAAGGTTCTGAGTTCAATTCCCAGCAACCACATGGTGGCTCACAACCATCTGTAATGAGATCTGGTGCCCTCTTCTGACCTGCAGGCATACACACAGACAGATTATTGTATACATAATAAATAAATATTAAAAACAGATACTGTGGAAAGAATCTGCTTGCTTAGGAAAATATTATCGCACCCTGAAGGTTTAAAGGATACTTCTGAGAGCATCTTTCTATGGAAGAAAATAAATATAAGCCGGGCAGTGGTGGCACACACCTTTAATCCCAGCACTCGGGAGGCAGAGGCAGGCAGATCTTTGTGAGTTCGAGGCCAGCCTGCTCTACAAGAGCTAGTTCCAGGACAGGCTCCAAAGCCACGGAGAAACCCTGTCTCGAAAAACCAAAAAAAAAAAAGAGAGAGAGAGAAAGAAGAAAAGAAATGTATATAAATACATCGATACAGATCAATTTAGTATACAATCTCAAATCTGTAACAGAATAGGAGAGCTTTTTTGAGACAGAAAAACAAAAGTTACTAGCAAAAACCAACTGAAGGGTGCTAGAGAGACAGCTCAGTGCCTAAGAGCCTTGTTTTCTTCCAGAAGACCACCTATAACTCAGCAAGGGATCCAATGTACTCTCTGGCATCAGAGAACACCAGCACACATATGCAAACACAAATAAAAAATAAGTCCTTTTTAAAAATTAAAAACTGTAGTCAAGCACAACGGTGCATGCCTAACAGTATTCAGAAGGCAAATACAGGTAGGTGTGCGAGTTCAAGGCCAGTCTGATCTTTGTAATGAGTTCAAGACCATCCAGATAAGTGAATGAAACTTATCTCAAAAGCAAAATACAGGAGCTGAAGAGATGGCTCAGAGGTCCTGAGTTCAATTCCCAGAAACCACAGGGTGGCTCACAACAATCTGCAATGAGATCTGATGCCCTTTTCTGGCCTGCAGGCATGCAAGTAGACAGAATACTGAATACATAATAATTAAATTAAAAACAAAAAACAAAAGAAAAATTTTAAAGCAGAAGAAAAAAGAGCTCACTGTTTTCATGGGTTTTTTTTTTTATATATATCTATAGGCATTCTGCCTGCACATATGTCTGGCCACCATATGCATTCCCAGCTCCCCTGGAAACCAGAAAAGAACATCCTCTACAACTAGAGTTACAAGCTTGGCAACCAGCACCTTTACAATCAAGCCACCTCACAAGCCTTGAGTTTTTTAAAAGGCACAATCACAACATCAGAGCCACACCTTTTTAAGATTCTTCAATACAGCCTTTCAATGTAAAGTTACTGTTCATTCAAACCCAAACCATCTCAGTATTCAAGACCTAACACTCAGTTACATCTTACAAGTTTATCAATTCAAAATGACATCTTAATGCTCTTAAAAAAAAAAGTAAACCTCATTCAAATGCATCTTCCTCAGGGTACCCTGATGACATACCTTCATTCAGCACTTACATACTACTTGTCAGGTCCTGGGAAGAAGCTTTAAAAGACTTCTTTGAGGAAGCATCCAGTGGTCCTTAACTAATGATGCACCCATTAGAATCACCAGGGAGGGAGGCCTTAAAAACATACATTAATGACAACTCATCACTGGAGATTATGATTTGGTGGTCCATCACTTGTTTACTGCAACAGCATGGTAACACCCAATGGAAACACAGGAAATACTCAACTCTAAGACTTTTTTTTTTTGCTTTCATTGGTTAATGATAAGACTGTTAATAAATGTTTTAACTAAGCACCATACAGGCACAAGAGCATTCAACTAAGGAAGAAAGAGGGAACTAGCAATGGCTACCAGAAATGAATGCACTTTAACAGAAGCTTGAAGGAGATGCTGTGGGCTTGTGTATTTGAGCACTTGGCCCCCAGTTGGTAGCACTGTTTGGGGAAGTCTAGGAGGTGCCTTGCTGGAAGAATGTCATGGGGGGGCTGCTTTGAGGTTTCAAACCTAAAGCTATTCCCATTGCTCCCTCACTCTGGTTGGGGTTCAGGATGTGTTCTTTCAGCTTTCTACTTAGGCTGCCATGCCTACATGCTATAATGACAATAAATTCTTATCCCTCTGGAACCATAAGTCCAAAGAAACCCTTACTTCTATTAAGTTGCCTTGGTCATGGTGAGCTGCTACCACAGCAACAGAAAGCAACTAACATGACACAGACTCTAAGGCAACATAGCAGAGACCCTCACACATCCATGTTTTTGTTGCACTATTCACAATGCCCAGGACACAGAAAGCCTAAAAGTAAACCACAGATGAATGGGTAAGGAATATATGGCCCAAGCTGGGATCTCAGCACTTAAAGAAAGAAGCAGAGGATCAGTTTAGGGCGTGCTTGGTTACAGTCTAGTTTGAGGTTAGCCTAGCCGGGGGGAATATGTACATAACTTATCATCTGAAATAATTAACATTTTCACAAAAACAGAAAAACAAAGCACAGAATATATGTCATGTGCTTTCCCTCACATTTAACATCTGTATTCAACACCCCCATATGCCCCAGTTTGGCTTTGGTTTTTGTTTTGTGTTGTTGTCTGTTTTTTGTGACAGGGTTTCTCTGTACAGCCTGGCTGTCCTGGAACTCACTCTGTAGTCCAGGTTGGCCTCAGAGATCTGTCTGTCTATGTCTGTCACCCTGAGATTAAAGGTGTAAGCTGCCACCACCACCTGGATGAATTTTTATGTATACATATGTATAGAAGATTATGAAAGAAAGGTTAAGGAAGTTCTAGAGACAGGGAAAGGATAATGGAGTCTCAAGAAAGCAGAAGGAGAGGCAGGGAGCAAAGAACAAAGTATAGTGATATATAGTTTGTGAAAATGCAAGAAAACCTCTTACTCTCTTTGCTAGCTTGAAAAATAAAAAATAAAATAGAAGGTGGCTTGGTGAGAAAGGAAGGAGGCTTAAGAAGAAAAAACTACAACGGTTTTGTGAACAACCGAACTTCAGTCCTCTGCAAGAGCAGTACATGTTCCTCCAGCCCCTCTAACTTTTGTTATTAAAACAAAAATTGCCGCATTGGAAAAAAAAGTAAAACAATTTTCCAAAGTCTGTCCCAATAGTAAAACTCTACTGGATTCCAGGATAACCAGACTATACAGAGAAAACACTGTCTTGAAAACAAACAAACAAAACACCTCTACTGGAAATGTATTAGCCATTCACTTTCACTCAACATGGCAGACTAAGCTTCCCTCCCCTCCCCGGCCAACACCCACACCTCTCTGATATTTGAAAGTTGGAAAACAGAGCTGGGGAGATGAGGACCTGAGTCTGATTCCAAGAACCCAGGTAAAGCTGGTATAGGGTTCTAATCCCAGTGCTCTCACAGCAAGAGGGGAGCCAGTATCCCAAAGAAGCTCAAGAGTCAGTTAGCCTGGTACATCAGTACAAACAAGAGTCTGTATCTCAAATAGAGAGAAGGTGAGAACATTAGAGATTATCCTCTGGCTTCCACTTACAAACCATGGCATGACAAATCCATTCACACAGGAACTGCTGTGGGATGTTTGTACACTGTGAAGATATGTCACTGTGATTGGTTTAATTAAGAGCTGAATGCCAAATAGTTAGGCAAGAAGAGGTTAGGCAGGACTTCCAGGGACAGAGAGGACTCTGGGGGGAAAAAGGCAGAGTCAACAGTCAGAAGCAGAGGAAGCAACATGAACACTATGGAGAGATGAGACAACGGCCATGCGACAGAATGTAATGGGTTGATTTAAGTTATAAGAGCTAATAGGACAAGCCTAAGTTAAGAATGAATTTTTATAATTGATAAGTTTCTGGTTGGCGGGACAGAGGATTCAGTTCAAGGAACACAAACACAAAAAAATAAAATTGGGGGAAGGGAAGGCTGGTCGGTTTGTTAGTTGGTTGGTGGTTTTTTGTTTTTTTGGTTTTTCGAGACGGTTTCTCTGTAGCTTTGGAGCCTGTCCTGGAACTAGCTCTTGTAGACAAGGCTGGTCTCGAACTCACAGAGATCCTCCTGCCTCTGCCTCCTGAGTGCTGGGATTAAAGGCATGCGCCACCACCGCCCAGCTTGGTTGGTATTTTTGAGACAGGGTTTCCTTGTGTAACAGCCTGTCCTGGAACTAACTAGCTCTGTAGACCAGGCTTGCCTAGAACTTAGAAATACACCTGACTCTGTCTCCCAAGTGCTGGGATTAAAGGACTGCACCACCACGCTCAGCTATAAATGAACCAATAGCTCAATACAGAGTGACAGACATGCCCATTTGAAACCATTTTGTACTTCCTTCCCACTTCATGAAACCAAGTTTCTTCAGAGGAAAGACATAAGGAGATTCATTGTTTTGCATTTTCCAAGACTTCTGACTCTGGATAATAGTTATCTCCCTAATCTACAACTGGGAAAACACAAATTTGAATTAACAAACTCTTTAATGAGTTTAAAAAAATTGGTATTTTTTAAACAGTATAATAGAAGCTGAATAGATGGCTCAGCAGGTAAGAGCACTAGCTGCTCTCCCAGAGGAGCCAGGTTCAGCTCCCAGAACCGACATGGCAGCTCACAACCACCTGTTAACTCCAGTTCCAGAAAACCCAACATCCTCTCGGGGGCCTCTGTAGACACCAGACATAGATATACAAAGGCAAGCACTCACACACATAAACTAAACATATCTTTAAAAAGAAATAGTTGCAGTTGGGATGTAAAATAAATTTTAAAATTTAATAAAAGAAAAAGTAAAAATTAAACTGAAAAAAATAAGAAAAAGAAATAATGATATAGACGGCACCAGTGATTCCCCTGCAAACATGAGCTACTCAGAAATCAGCACCACTGGGGGACTCCATCTCCAGACCCTGGATGAGAGCTTCAAACACTGGCCTAAGCTAAAGGAGGGAAGGTAGTCACAAAGAACCAGAGACTATCCAGCTGAAAAAAGTTCTGAACAAGCCATCCACAGACTAATTAGGCAGGGATGGGGAGTAAGTGTTAGGGTACTAGATATACAGCTGATGAGAATACTGTGATGACTGATGGCAAGGCAACCATATAAACAGCCAACAAGCACTGAATTAACACTTTAATTGAGCAAACTGTGTATCAAAGGAGTCTTTCAGGCTCCCTGTTTTTATACATTAAAATCACTTTCTTGAAAACTTATTAATTCTAAAAGTACTTCAAGGCTGGAAATGTAGCCAGGCAGCAGTACACTTGCCTAACATAAGTCCTAGGCTCCATTCTCATTATCTCCACGAAGTAAATAAATAAACTCATAACCTACTGCAATCTGTACACCATTTGCACAACATTCCCAGCAGAGAACAAAGTACCAGGATTCACTGAGTTTATATCACGACTCCATGTGTCCAGAAGAAACTGAAATGGAAACACACCGAAAGGAAGGAGGTTTTTGTTGGTTTTTGTTTTGTTTTGGTTTTGGCTTTCCAAGACAGGGTTTTCTCTGTGTAGCCCTGACTGTCCTAGAACTCACTCTGTAGACCAGGTTGGTCTCAAACTCACAGAGATCTGCCCATTTCTCCCTCCAGACTAGTTTTCTTTGGGCAGTGGTAGACCACGCCTTTAAACCCAGCACTCAAAGGCAGAGAGGTAGACTCTGTGAGTTCCAGACCAGCTTGGTCTACAGAGTTAGTTCTTGGACAGCCAAGGGTACAGAGAGAAACCCTGTCTCAAAAAAAGAAAAAGAAAACTATTCATTCCATTCTCTTTTCTTCACCAAACTGTAATTATGGTATACATTACTTCCGTGCATTTTTGGCTTATTTATTTTTAATTTTGAGACAGGGTCTCCTTATATAGCGCAGGCTGTCCTTGAACGCAAAATAAATTCTGAATTATGTCATTTTATTTTCCATTGTGACATCTCACTACCATCTATTATAATTTCTCAGAATACCTTACCAAAAGCTTTTTGAAACAAGGTGTTGCCCAAAAAGCATACACATCAAGTTACAGCATTAGGACGATTTGATGGGACATGAGTGCACACGCCAGGACCACTGGACCCATAATTCTTTAGAGTATATACTCAAAGGACTGATGATCATCCTTGTAACCAAATACCTAATGTTAAGTCTTGGAAGTTTAGAATACAAAGGGTGAAGAGTGGAGGGATAAGAGGATACAAAATATGAAAGATGGATTATTTATTCATTCAGCTGCTACTGGTCCAAATGCTAAGGAACCTAAGCAATATACACCAAAAGTCAACTCTAACTGCAAGGTGTCAGAGTTACTTTATAGCACTGGAGAGGAAACAAGCATCTTCGTACATCATAAGATGTCCACACCAAAGAAAAGAGCAATAGAGGGCCACTGAAGCCATTCCATCCAGAGTTCTGCCTGCCCATTTATGATCATTCCTTATAATGCCAATTTATAAGGACCAACATTCTAGTACCAAAGACCACAGGAAAAACTCCATGAAATATATGCTCCATGGCACTAGGGCCAGGACAGAGCTACTTAGGTCTGCATGGATAACCCAATATAAAGGCCACAGTTCAACCATGGATCTTACAATGTTTCCCCTATTTCATCACCTACTTTATCTCCCAGCATTTTACAGAGAAAACAGATTTCACAATAAGAGTACAACAATCACATATCAAAGGTTTAATCTTTAGTTTTACAAGATGAAATTTTCAATGCTAGTCAGAAAAAATAACCCTGAATCTTCAAAATGACTATTAAAATATAACTCATTTACATGAAAAGATAGCTCTTTTCTAGCATCCTCAAATTTGTCATCTTAATAGCTTGTTTTGGATGCTATCATGTGTGCAACATAGCTGCTACTGATGTCTAGAAGTAGTGTCTGTTTGTCTGTCTGTGCTTAATGGCTTACTTTACAACCCACTACCACCAAGTTCACTTTCCCTCCTTCTCCTCCAGAGACTTCCACTGAGTCCAAAAATGAGGGCTTTGAAGATCCAAAATAAATCAAATATAGAAATTTTACTTATTAAATCAAGTTATGCAAAAAATTATAACCTTTTATTGTTCATACGGGGGCATAGGTTAACACAATGACTCATTATGAAGCCCAGGCTACCCTCCAACTCACTATTCTTCTGCCTTAACCTACTGAAGGCTGGGATTAGAGACTAGATCCACCATGCCCACCTTATTTATAGGGGGAGTACTTTATATATATTCTTTTTCCTAAGAATTCAGTATATTACAGCCAGGTCTGACAATGTATGACTTGAATCCCAGCGCTCAGGAGGCAGAGACTATAGGATCTCTGAAGTTTGAAGCCAGCATGGCCTACAAAGCAAGTTCCAGATCAGTGAGAACTACAACAGATTCTAATACCAAAAACCACAGGAAAAACCGCATGAAGTGTGCTCCATGGCACTAGGGCCAGGACAGAGCTACTTAGGTCTGCGTGGATAACCCAATATAAAGGCCACAGTTCAACCACGGACCGTAAAATGTTTCCTCTCCTTAAAGAATTCAGTATTATAAAGTAGAAAAGCCAAGTGTTATACAAGTGTTGTATATATAATATGCGCTTGTAATACCAGCTACTTGAGAAGGCAAGAAAATCTTGAGCTTGTGGCCAGCCTGGGCAAAACAGCAAGACTTTCATCTCAAAAACAAAATCACTTAAAATAAATAAATATGGACTGGAAGGATGGCTCATCAGTTAAAAACACCTGCTACTCTTAGAAAAAGGATCCCAGTTTGGTTCCCAGCACCCACATGGCAGCTAACAACCTTGTGTTAACTCTAGTTCCAGGAGATCTGATGCCCTCTTCTGGCCTCTGTGGACACTGTGGATACTTCATGCATGTGGTTCACTACATGGAGGCAAAACACAAACTTTTTTTTTAAAAAAAGATTAAAATGTAAAGTTTTCACAAAAGGAAGGAACATGGAAGTCCCAGCCGGGCAGTGGTGGCGCACACCTTTAATCCCAGCACTCAGGAGGCAGAGGCAGGCGGATCTCTGTGAGTTCGAGACCAACCTGGTCTACAAGAGCTAGTTCCAGGACAGGCTCCAAAGCCACAGAGAAACCCTATCTCAAAAAACCAAAAAAAAAAAAAAAAAAAAAAAAAAAAAAAAAAAAAAAAAAAAAAAAAAAAAAAAAAAAAAAAAAAAAAAAAAAAAAAAAAAAGAATCTAAAGTCCCTTGGCATAGTAAGTATAAATCCCACTACAGCCACTCTGATGAAAAGCAAATTACTAATTTGATTTTATTTTGTCCCATAACTGAGCTTTCTTTAGTGCACACCTTTAATCGCAACACTCAGGAGGCAGGCAGATGTTTGTAAATTCAAAGCCAGCCTGATTTACACAGCCTGTTCAGGCCAGCTAGGGCTGCAAAGAATAGACTGTCTTCAAAACAAATGAATGATAATAAAATAAAATGAAAAGCAAATTGATCAATTATGCTTAAAAAAGTCATTTTAAAAGACACCTTTGGGGGCTGGAGAGATGGCTCAGAGGTTAAGAACACTGGCTGTTCTTCCAGAGGTTCTGAGTTCAATTCCCAGCAACCACATGTTGGCTCACAACTATCTGTAATGAGGTCTGGTGCCCTCTTCTGGCATAGAGGTGTACATGCTGGAGGAATATTGTATACATAATAAATAAATTCTTAAAAAAAAAACACACCTTTAATCACAGCACTCAGGAAGGCAGAGGCAGGCTGATCTCTGTGAGTTCAAGGCCAGCCTGTCTACAGAGTGATTTCCAGGACAGCCAGAGATACGCAGAGAAAAACCTGGAAGATCAGAGTACTGGCAACAGCCCTCACTTCCTGTCTCCACCTCCTGAATTACCACTGCCCCGCTTCTGTGGTTAAGTAGTGGCTAGCTGATCCCCAGGTAAGCTTTATTTGGCAGAACAAAACAAAGTATCACACAACACAGCCTGGTCTACAGAGTGAGTGCCAGGACACAGAGAAACCCTGTCTTGAAAACCAAAGAAAGAAAAGGAGAAAGAAAAAGAAAAGTAAAAGGGGTCAGAAAACAGCCCCCCCAAAAAAATGAATAACCAGTACAGTAGCCGGCACTGAAGTAGCAGACACTGGTCACTTCATATTGTGACCATATCTCTACGGAGATAAATAACTTCCCAAAATTTCTACTTAGACATTACCACACCTCATAAAAACAGAACACACACCAAACACAAAACAAGTCTTCAGTCACATTTGGATGAGACAACAGTCAACATCATTTGTATTTATCTACTGTCAAGCTTACGGTCTCTACTTTCCCAGTAAAGCAATCCATTGGTTATAATTTTTTGCATAACTTGATTTAATAAGTAAAATTTCTATATTTGATTTATTTTGGATCTTCAAAGCCCTCATTTTTGGACTCAGTGGAAGTCTCTGGAGGAGAATGAGGGAAAGAATGTGCTACTTTGCTCCAACAGTTCTCCGAGGTCCAGCATGTCTTCCTGGGAAGGCAGAAGTCTACCAAGAGCTTACAAACTGTACCCACACATACTTCAAAACACTATCTGCTGGACATGGTGGTGGTACATTACTGTAATGCTAGCATTAGAAACTGCCTCATGACTAAGCTTTCAGTCTCTTGTCCCTAGCAAAAAGCTACCTCACATAACTGTAAGGATCAAATTCAGGAACTACAGAACTCAGTGCCTACAACCTGTCTGGCTCTCAAAAACTCTTACTTCAACCTACCTGAGATCACACATCCTCTTACCCTCACCTCTAACAGTGGCTGAAAAGAGCAGGTCCCTACCTAGTCATGTCCCTTTGTTCTAGTGTTCCTCCTGCTCAGTGCCTGGATAACAGGAGTTGGCCACCTCAGCTGCCTTTAAAAACAAAAACAAAAACAAGGTCTCAGTCTAGTCCAAGTTAGCTTGGAAAGCACACCCCTGCACAGCCCTCCCCTGTACTCTGCAACTCCTTTCACAAGGTGCCTGTCATTTCTGGGACAGCTAAGCTGGAAGACCCACTTGTCTACCTGAGGGCAAAATTAAACAGATGTTTTTACCTGAGTTAAAAAATTAAAAGAACACATCCAGGGAAAAAGGCACAAGGACCTCTGCCCTACAGTAGCTCGTTCCAAAAAGTGAGGCAAATACCAAAACCAAACCAACCCATGGCTGTCATCCCAGCACTCGGGAAAAGGCAAGAGGATCCCTTTAAGTGCCAGGCCAGAGTAAGATGCTATCAACTACACCAATATGGGGGGGGGGGACACACATGACATTAAAACACACAATAATTACTGTGTAAATAAGTATGTGGATTTCCCATAACTACGTATCAGCCACCCAGAGTTCTCTACCACTGTGCATTATTGGGGTACCCTCCCCACTACAGTGTGATGGTGACTGTTAATTCCAAGCCAAACCAAGCACTGGTTTAGGACCCTGTGTAGTAAACAGGTTTGCCACTGATTTCTAACTGCTTTGCTAAACAAACTGCCTGGTAAATCAGATGTGATTCTCATGATAGGGCTCACTTCAGACAAGCAGAGTAAGTCTTAAACATTTGGTGACTTGTACAACCACATCTTAGATCTCAGAGCTCTGCTATCAACTGATCCAGAGTCTAATCTGCTCACTTTGCAAAAAAACTATCCTAAGTTTGAATCTCCTTTCAGCTTTTATGCACCACCCCGTGACAAGGAAAGTCAATATAAGAAGCTTCAGGTCTGTAACACGGAGGTTCGCTTTTTTGTTTTTAAGGGGAAGTTCAAGACAGAGTCTCTCTGTGTAGTTCCAGCTGTCCTAGAAATGTGTAGACCAAGCTGCCTTTTGTTCTTGGAGAGCTGTCTGCCTGTCTCCCAAGTGCTGGTATTTAAAGTTGTGCACTGCCATCACCAGGATTATAGCACAGATTTTAAAAGCAAAGATTATGACTTCTAAATGTTTGGCCAAGTCAAGAGATAGGGGCTTTTTCTGCTTTGCCTTTCCAAAGGTGCCACCCAAACATGTAGTCCTAGCTTGACACCTCTCCACATACAGCATCTACCTACTGCATCCCATCTTTACCTAAACTCAACATGTAGACTACCTACTTGTCCTGTTACTTCATTAGCCAGGACCCAGCATTTGTAGTTCAATTCACAATGCTAAGCATCTCAGGTCCCTATATTTTTCTGTGAGGTTTCTGGCACTGCTGGGGTTCAAACCCAGGCCTCAGGCATGCTAAACAAGCTTCTGCCACTAAGTTATACTTCAGTTTCTCATGCTTATACCTCATGTGTCTGTTCAAGCTGTTATCCAGAACAGGCTGCAGTGATGCACACGTGGAACTCCAGCACTCAGGAGGATGAGCCACAGTAATTAACAGTCCTAGGCCAGCCTGCACTACAGAGACAATACCAAACAAAGGGAAAAAAGGGAAGGAGCCGGGTGTGATGATACATGCCTTTATTCTCAGCACTCTGGAGGCAGGGACGAGGCAGGTGGATCTGAGTTTAAGGCCAGCCTGGTCTACAAAGTGAGTCCCAGGACAGTCAGGACTACACAGAGCACCCTATCTCAAAATGAGAGAGAGAGAGAGAAAAGAAAAGAGAAAAAGAAAGAAAAGAAAAAGTTAGAGGATGGGGGCTGGAGAGATGGCTCAATGGTTAAGAGTATATTTTCTTCCAGAGAACCCAAGCTCAGTCCCCAGCACCCCCACTGTGCTAACAACCATCTGTAACTCCAGTCCCCTGTAACACCCTCTTCTAACCTCAACAGACATCAGGCTCACACATCATACACATACATACATGAGGCAAAACACTCGCAGGGCGGTGGTGGCACACGCCTTTAATCCCAGCGCTCAGGAAGCAGAGGCAGGCGGATTCTGTGAATTCAAGGCCAACCTGGTCTACATAACTAGTTCCAGGACAGCTAGGGATACACAGCAGAAACCCTGTCTCAAAACACAAAAATAAAATAGAAAGAAAGAAGAAAGATCCTTAAAACGTTGTCCAATGGGACTTGGTCCTTACCCATTTCTCATTAGAACACTACCACGGTTACATAAAAGCCACGCCAAACAATGCTGCCTAGAGAATCACATCTTGGCCTGGCATTCAAGTCCTTTTCCTCTACCGTGTCAGTTTTCTACAACCTTACTGAAAGACCAAAAGGCTAGGTAATCATGGAATCAATAGTTTTCTTCCCATGTTTTATTTGTGGTGTTTTGAAACAGGGTGTTGGCATATAGTCTTGACTGGCCTAAACTCAGAGCTCTGCCTGCCTCTGCCTCCGAAATACTGTGATTAAAGGCGCGTGACATCAAACTCAGCCCCAAAGTTTCCTAGTCAATACATTTCCTGCTCAATACATTTCTACTGAATAAGAAAGTAATACCATCAGTTTGTGGTGCACACCTCTGATCCCAGCATTCAGGAGGCAGAGGCAGGCGTCTCTGAGTTTAAAACCAGCCTGGTCTACAAAGCGAATTCCAGGATAGTCAGGACTACCCAGAGAAACCTTGGAGGAGGGAATCTAAGACACAACCAACCCTTACACTGAGCACTTATCAGTTGCACTTCAAACAAACCTCAAGTAAGCAGATGATTTCTTAATTTCCCCTACTTTCAGCCATAACATCTTTTTATTTCAATATTCCTTTAATTTTCCATTCGTAACATCCATCAAGTTTAATTCTTCCTGGGAATTTAAACATTCTCACATTGCTTCCAAACAATAGCATCTTAAAGATAAGTCACCCAAGCCAACAAAAAGGCCCTGATTTAAATCCAAACAATTCTTAAAAGCATATCAATGGTGAAAAACAGATATTTTGTTAACAATATTCCTAGAAATGCATTGTGAACATTAAAACAGTCTTGAGATTTCTTTAGTGAATTTACTATATAACACCAGAATGGTAAATGACCCAGTGGCAATTACAATGAGCAACCATTCTTTAAAAGAAGCGACTCTTGATTACAACAAACTAAATAAGCAATCAAAGAGTTTAAGAAAGTCATTGAAAGCAGACAGCCTAAGCGGACAGTGATTAGAAGAGTTTTAAAGCTGAAATAGGGAACTTTTTTTACCTGGTGTTCTGCATGAATGTTATCCCCTGTAGGCCATCGATGTTTGCTAGTATTATAGCCGCCTCCACCACTTCCTCCTCCCCCAAGCTGCTCACCATGCTGCCTCTGAAAGAAGTAGTCCACCATAGCGTCGTCCTGGGAACGGCCTGCAACTCCTATGGATCCTGGGACAGGGCTGGAGTGTGTCCCAGCTGCAAGAGCCTGATTTGCAGCTGGCTGTGGCTGCGTTTGCGACCCTGTTCCAGATGTCAAAACAACAGGCATGTTGGGATTAGCTGGTTCTTGAGGGTGATGTTTCAGGTGGGGGCTGAAAGAGTCCTGCCAAAGCACTGCTTTTCTCTTCAAGACACATGCAACGCTCATTCCACCAACACCTAAGAACAAACAGTTAACAGATGTTTAATTCTTGTATTTTTAAAAACAACTCCATATACTCCAGTAAAAAAGGCTAAACAATTCCTTCTCTTCTGCAAGACAATCATGTATAACCGGTCTCTACCAAGAAGAAAAGTGTCTTATAACAGTTTCCTGAACTGAATCTCCTTTGAAGCTCCTGGGCCTGTGTGTGCAGAAATAAAGGTAACAAGCAGCAAGTACTTCAACTGGTGCTGAGATGAGGGCCCACTACTGTAACCAAGCTTTACTAATAAAAAGTAATGATAGAGACTTAGATTTAAGCCCTAGGATCACAAAAATAACAATATGTAATCAATGGCTTCCCTACTCAACTTACTTTCTCCTTAAGCCAAATGTACTTCAGTCTTTAAATAAACAGGCTTCTTTCCCTTTTTTTTTTTTTTTTTTTGAGGTGAGGTTTCATGTAACTGAAGCTGGCTTTGATAGTAATAGGTAGCCAAAGCTGGCCATGAACTACTGATTGTACTTGCACCTCCTGGGTGCTGGGATCACAGGCATGCAACAACAGGACTATGACCAGGAACTTTTGAAAGCATCATTAAGTTTACAGTCAGGGGGTATAGCTCAATGGAGCAGTACAGTGCCTAGCCTCAACAGCCCCTAGATTCAATTCCCCTGGACTCCCCCACACTCTAATTTCACTTTTAAAAAACTTATAAACATGTCAATTAAAAAAAAAAAAGCCTAGGGTTGGGGCTAGAGAGAGGGCTCAGCAGTTAAGAGTACTGGCTGCTCTTCCTGAGGACACAGGTTCAAGTCCCAGCACCCACATGGGGGCTCACACCTGTCTATAACTCCTGTCCCAAGGCTTCTGACACCCTCACACAGGGAAAACACCAATAAACAAAAAATAAAAATAAATTTTAAAAAAGCCTATGGCTTAGATTGTATAACTTCAAAGGACCCTTTAAGATATCTAACATGTTTGTGGGACAAGAGTATATATCCTAACCAAGATCATCAGTGGTTTCTTAACAAGGGGAAAATCAAGACTTTTACCAGTAACCTACAAATACAATGCAATCATGTTCATCAGTGATCAACTTAGAAACAGGACTAAACTCACTGTAAAAACCAGGTCTGTCTCACCACAGGAATAGGGTAGCAAATACATGGCAGACATTATCTCATCACAGAAACACTGAAAGGGAAGCATTAGTAGCCCTGTTTTTACAAGTAAAACATCACAGAAGTTAGGAGGAGCCCAAGGCTATCAACATCCATCTAGAAAGCAGCAGCGATTTCAAGCTATTCTGAAACCAATCCTAGTTCGTTCCAGAATCCTAGTAGTAGTATAACTTTTATCTTTTTTGGTTTTTTGAGACAGTCTCACCATGTGGAAACCAGGCTGGCCTTGAACTCACTGATATCTGCCTATCTGATTTCTGGCATTAAAGTGGGTCACCACTCCTGGCAGTTAGTTATCTGTAGGATGTTAAACTCCTCTGGAAATCCAACAAAGAAATCAAATGTTACTAGGAAGCACTGCTACTTAAGTTCCTCAAAACCAAATAATTATATTTGTACACACAAAATAAAGGGGTTACCAATTAGTATACACCTATCTGCTACCACTAGAGTAACCTCCAAGGATATCAACACTGTTCAAAACAAGTAAAAAATCTGTTTTCTCTTTTTTTAATAATTTATTTAACTTTATTTTATGTGCATTGGTGTGAAGATATCATATCAGATCCCCTAGAACTGCAGTTAAAGACAGGTGTAAGCTGGCATGTGGGTGCTGGAAATTAAACTAGATCCTCTGAAAGAAAGAACAGTTCGTGCTCTTAACCACTGATCCATTATCTCCAGCCCCCTCTGTTTTCTCTTTTTTGAAGTATTTTTTTCTTCTTTTGGGTATGTTTTACCTGAATGTATGTGCACCATGCACATGCAATGTCTGAGGTCAGAAGAGGGCATCATGACTCTAAAAACTGGAGTCAGTGGTGACTGTAAGTCACCATGTGGATGCTGGGAACAGAACACATGTCCTCTGCAAAAGCATTCCCAAGTGTTCCTTTTTGTTTTCTTGTTGTTTTTTGAGACAGGTTCTCTGTGTAACAGCCCTGGCTGTCCTGGAACTCACTCTATAGACCAGGCTGGTCTTGAACTCACAGAGACCCATGTGCCTCTGCCTCCTGAGTAGTAAGATTAAAGGCATACACCATATATCCAATGCAACAAGTGTTCTTAACTGCTGAACCATCATCTCTCCAGTCTCCAACCATGTTCTCTCATTAGATAAGTAACCTCCTGGAAAATTCTTACAACTAATTCATATTTGGAAGCTAGAAGAGGTCACAGTGCAATCTGCAATCTGTTCAAAACCTAATTTGTAATTCCAGCACTCTGGAAGACTAAGGCAGGAGAAGCGCTAATACTCCGAAGCCAGCTTACACTTAAACTGAGTTTAAGGCCAACCTAGAACACCATATATTCTCTTAACAAATGACAAGGGGGCTGAAGAAATGGTTCAGTGGTTAAGAGTACTAACTGCTCTTCCAGAGGATCCAGGTTCAGTTCCCAGCACCCACAGGGCAGCTCACAACTGTCTAACACCCTCACATAGACATATATGCAAGTAAAACACCAATGCGCATAATATAAAAATAACTAAAAAAAAAGACAAAACCTCAACTTTGGAAAAGCCTGGTATAAATCAACAATTCCAATACCGTCTTCGAACCCCTTCCCCCCAATTAAACCCCATCCAACCTTATACTAGAATGGTTCTAACCTTCTAGACTCACATGAATAAAATGCTGTCTAGGTTTCAGTACAAAACCAGAAAATTATAGGTGTTTCATCATCAGCCTTTGCCAAGTGAATGCCAGCCTAATGCCTCCTCACTTGATTGTCTAAAGACCTCATTACCCTCAGATTGCATACTACATTTTCTTCTGCAAGAGAATATCAGATACTTTAGGCTAAGAGATGCAAAGCCCAAGTTTTGCCACTAAACTAAAAAAATCTCGGCGGGCGGTGGTGGCTCATGCCTTTAGCTGGGAGGCAGAGGCAGGCGGATCTCTGTGAATTCAAGGCCACCCTGGTCTACAAGAGCTAGTTCCAGGACAGGCTCTAAAGCTACACAGAGAAACCCTGTCTCAAAAAACAAAAAAAAAAAATCTCTCTCAGCCAGTTTCCAAAGAAAGTAAGTTTGTCTTTCCTCCATGCCTTAGTTTTTTGGGAGCTTTCTAATTTAAAAAAAAAAAAAGTTATGAAGGTTTTAACAAATTTCAAATCACTATGCTGACAATTCCACAAATTTAGTCAAGGCAATAGAGCCCCAATCTCCAAGATAATTCTTAAAATAGTAAATGTCAAAAGTTACCTAAAATGAATTTCCATAGTAAGAAAAAGGCTGGTCCCTGAAAACAATCTCATTCTAAAAAATAACTGGGGAAGGGTCACTTACAAAAATATGTAAGCACAACAATTGGCTTCTGTAAGGCTCTCTGGAGGCCCTGAGACTTCCTGCTTTACCTAAGGAGGCAGAGCAGATTCTCAGACAAGAGGAACCCTGGCAAGAGGGACAACTGAAAAGTGAGCAACATCTAAACACTAACATGTGTCTGGGAGGATTTTGTAACATCTTAGGACTGACAAAACAAAAATTAATAATCAGTTACCTAAGCACCAGAAACCATGAAACTGATGTACCTTCAGGGAACTCTGAAAGCTCACTAAAAGTTATGTATAGTATTTGAAATACATTTTTTTTACAAATGACTATTTAAAAAACAAACGTTTTAACAATACAATGAAGTACCAAGTCTTTCAAAGTGGTATAGATCAAGCTGCAGTTTGTTTTCACTTTTTAAATATCACTGTTAGTGAGTTTTCTCTAAACAAAGCAGCAGGGTTTAATCTACCTCCTTTTACTAAGACGGTCCGGTTTAAAAGGTGTTTATTTTACCATACCGAACCAACCTTTTGTGGACATAAATTTATCTTAAAGCAGTTCATCACAGCCCCAAACTAATCCCAACTGCAAAAAGCTGTGGCCTTGGACAAGATGACTTCAACCGTGGAAGCGCAAAATACTAACTCCCGAGTTCAGAACCCGGTAGTTCTTTCCAAGCGCTCAAGTAAAGAAAGAATCCTCAGCCCGAGAATGTTTTACAAAGTTACAATCAGAGAAAGGTAGCGGCTTATCTTAGCGGGAGGACCACACTGGTAACTTTGCCACCAAAACTAAAAGCTAAAGCTACAATCCTAGCTTCAGAAGTAACAGATTTTAAAAACAGAACGCCCAAAAGGCCTCATAAATCATCTTAATAATAAGAGTAATTAATGGGGTGAGCAAAATGACCAAGTGTAACGAAGCGTTATCGTAATTTGCACAATGAAAACGAACAATTCTTCAAAGTTATGGTGAGGATAAAGCCTTCTCTTGGTAATGTGTGGGAGTTCTTCGATGGGGGATTTTGGGGGAAGGGTGAACTACTCGGGAGAAAAGTTACTACAGGAGCGTTCCTCACTTGACGTGGGAGTGATATTGTCGAGAAAACAAATGACCCGTGTTTACCAACCAGGTTCGTGAGGACCGAAACTGTAGCGCTGAGTAGCTACATGGTTTTCCTACTGCCAAAGGCTTTCGAAAAGCCCCTTGGAGAGAAAAAAGCACACTAACAACCAGGAGGCTCAAAGAGGAAGAGCACCACCACCCCTAAAAAAAAGAAAAAAGAAACACACACGCTCTCACGGAAACAAAAGGCCAAAAGAAACCCCAGGAGCTTAAAAGGCGATCCGAAACTTCCTGATCTCCGCATCTAAGGCTTGCAAAAATCGCCCACTCCCCACCACCATGGGGTCTCGCCCGTGGACCGGGGCCCGCCGCCGCTTTCGAAAGCGATGTATTGTTCCTCCCTCGGCGCTGCCACGGAAGCTCCAGAAGTCGAAGGGACCCGCGGGAGCACCGAATTTCCACTCCGCGGCCACAAGGGAGGACTCCGGGCTTCGCCAACCCATCCCGAAATAAATAAATAAATAAATAGGCAGATAAAGAAATACAAAGAGCCGAGCCGAACGGCCAAGGCCAATCTCCAGGGACCCCAAGCAGGGCCGCACGGAGGCACGGAGCCGCCGGCGGTAGCTGCGGGCCCGGCCCCGGCCGCGGCCCGCTCCCCACCCCCTCCTCGCGGATAACAATAGGGCCTCGCTGCCGCCTCCCAAACACGTACGAGCGAAGCGAGCGCCGAGCCTCCGCCAGGCCCGGAGGCGTCTCTAAGCCCTCCTCGCCCCACCAACCGCGGCCAAACGCCAATACGAGCGGCGCATCGGCTCGCTGGGAGTCCGGAGCGCGGTTTGGGGTCACCCGGGTGCGGATACTCACGGGCGGAGCGGTAGGATGAAGATGGATTCCGGCCCCCCGATCTTCGCTCGCCGGCGCTCTCGCTCCCCCTTACCTTTCACTCCGACAACATGGCGGCCCGCTGGGGACTGGGCTGGCGCGGTGCATCATGGGAGCGGCGCCGGCCCCGGCTCCGGCGGTGGCAGCGGCGTGTGCGGAGCCGGCGGGCGGGCGGGCGGGCGGCTCTGGAACAGGTTGCCCGGTTGCCATGCCAACCGCAGGGCCTGCGTGAACTCGGGGAAACTCGCAGGCCACACAACCGCTGTGCCCGCCCGCAGGGACGAGCGCGCGCCACCGCCTAGAAAACAGGGAGGAAGGCGCCCTAGCGCGGACAGAGCACCCGGCCCGCCGTCTGGGGAGAGGGGACGCCGACGCGGGACCGCCCGCGCATGGGCTTTCGCGCAGTCCGGTCCGAGGCTGGGTTCGAACCCCTCCCAGCCTTCTGGCTCGTAGCTTTATTGTACCTTCCTTCCTCCATTTTCCCATTGTAACACACGAGAGAGAAGTCCAACAGCTCCTTAACAGAACGCCCGTGCGGATGGAGGCCAGGACCTCAACCTGATTGGCAAGCTCTGGCTGGAGCACAATGGCGATGCCTAGACCCTTGTTCAAAAGTGACTAGAGGGGGATGGAGAGATGGCTCAGTGGGGAAGAGCACTGACTGCTCTTCCAGAGGTCCTGAGTTCAAATTCCAGCACCCACATGGCAACTCACAATTGTCTGTAAATCCAGTTCCAGGGCATCTGACCCTCACACCAATGAACATTAAAATAATGATAATAATAAAATAAGTTTTTAAAAAAGTGATTAGAAATTTCTAGATGGAGCTGGACGGTGGTAGCGCTCGCCATGGCTTTATTCCCAACACTTGGGAGGCAGAGTCAAGCGGATCCCTAAGTTCGAGGCCAGCCTGGTTTGTTACAAAGCAAGTTCAAGGACACCGAGGGCTGAAAAGAGAAACCCTGTCTTGAAAAAAAAGAAAGGAAGGAAGGGGAGAGAGAGAGAAAGAAAAAGAAGAAATTTCAAGATGGCACAGCAAACTCTGTCGAAAGGAATAGAAAGAAAGATGAAATTTCAAGATGGCACAGCAAACTAAGCTTAGAACATGAAGTCAGAGGTTTTTACAAGCACTGGTTTTTTGTTTTTGTTTTTTATGAGTCAGGATCTTGTGTCAAAACCTACTAAGGATGGTGTCAAAACCTACTAAGATCCACCTGCCTCTGCCTCCAAGAACCACTCGATCTTAGTATTAGCTGTTGCCATTCTGTCTAGTTTCCAGAATGAATGGAACTGGCGGTTTGATTAAAGTGACTTAAAAATCACTGGTAGTTAATGACAGATTTTTACCACATTTTACTTGTTTTGGGAGGCAACATGTAGAAGACAGAAAAAAAAAAAACTTCTATGAGAGTTACTTCTCTCACCATGTGGGGCCCAGGTGAACTCAGGTAGGTGTCCAGCAAGCACCTTAACCACAGAACCATCTTTGTGGCCCAAGACAGTCTTATCACAAATTCAAGATGGATTTAAAACTTGAGCAAATCATGATATTCTAAAAGACCAGAAGATACTGGGAAAGAGAAACCTTTCTAGATAAAGGAGAAAAAATATAATTATGAACCAAAAATCAAAAGAGCATAAAGAAAGCAGCGCTTAGGGACACAAAATTGTGATTCAAGCACTTGGGAGGTTGAGGCGGAAGGACTGCCATGACTTGAAGGACCATCTGGGTTGCGTAGCAAGTACCAAATCAACTAAGAACAAAACCCAAGACTTCACCTATGCTAACCACACCAATGACCTACACTCAAGACTAAGATGTTTCACCTCGGAATATGATTTGAGAGTTAAACTAATACACAAAGTATCATGTAATACAGAACTACTAGTCAACAAATGTAGCGTGTTTTGTACAGGGCTTATAGTAAATACTCATTAAACGAAATACTCATTAAACGTGTTCCGTGCAAGAATTTAACAATTACTTTCACTCCAACCCTCAAATTCCTCCCCCTCTCCCATTGGTCTTTTTGTTTGTTTCTTTGTTTGTTTTCCTAGACAGGATTTCTTTGTGTAATCTTAGCTGTGCTGGAACTCACTCTGTAGACCAATCTGGACTCAAACCCAGAGATCCACCTCCCCACCACCCCACCCCATCCTTCCACCCCACCCCACGCCCCAACTCGGCCTCCCATGCTGGGATTACGGGCATGCTCCACCAGGCTTGTGTATTTTCTTAGTATAGCTATGCAGCACTCCTCATTGCCCTGTCCTGATGGGGCTAAAAGTATTATTTACTTAATTCAACAAAGTATTGTTATATTAAGTGGCGGAAATCAAGGTACATAATTTCAGGTCTTGCTTCAAGTTCACTCTCTGAATACAACATGTTCTTGAGTTTGAATGTTGAGACCAGGGGATGTAGCTCAGCTGGTGGTAGGGTGTTGCCTCACATGCATTAAATCCTAAATTTGGTACCCAGCAATGCATAAACTGGGTATGATTTATGGCAGGGAGGACAGTTGTAAACACTGTAAAGATTCTCAGGCAGCTTTTAGGTCTTCTAATTATCTGAAAAGACATTTTGTTATCAACATTGTTTTCCAACTATGTTACACTTGGGCACTTACCTATCTCAGACTCTCCCTCCAATGGCATCTGTGGTTTCCATTGTCACACTGTTACTATTTTCAGTAATCACTTTAGTTCCTTGTAAATCTGAATAGACTAACCCCCCTCGCCCCCACCGGCAAACAACATCCACCACCCACAGCTCATTACTAGGATCTAAGCAATTTTTTTAATTAATTAATTTATTATGTATATAACATTCTGCCTCCATGTATGCCTGCATGCCAGAAGAGGGTGCCAGATCTTATTACAGATGGCTGTGAGCCACCATGTGGTTTCTGGGAATTGAACTCAGGACCTCTGGAAGAGCAGCCAGTGCTCTTAACCACTGAGCCATTTCTCCAGCCCTAAGCAATCCTTCAATTGAGGGAAAACTAAAAAGGGGGGACAGGGGACTTTAGTTGACTATTTAACTATGTAAAGATGTGTTAAATTTATGTTGGAGAATATTACTTTAACTATGTAAAGAAAGGTGTGTTACCTTATGCTGTATTTGTTAAATTATGTAAAGATGTGTAGCTGTTTTACCTTGCCTGCCTAAGGACATGATTGGTCTAATAAGTGTCCGGGGCCAGGCAGCCACCAAACAGACCAACATAAAGTAGGACATACAGAATAAAAGAAACATAAGGGCTGGAGAGATGGCTCAACAGTTAAGAGCACTGGCTGCTCTTCCAGAGGTCCTGAGTTCAATTCCCAGCAACCACGTGATGGCTCACAACAACCTGTAATGAGATACGGTGCCCACTTCTGACCTACAGACAAAATACTGTACACATAATAAATAAATAAATCTTTAAAAAAAAAGAAGCATAAAAAAGTCCTGAGACAAAACATAGATGAAGAGAAACAGGTTAAATTAAGTTATAAGAGCTAGTGGAACAAGCTTACAATAAGGCCAAGCATTCATAACTAAAGATAAGTCTCCGTGTCATGATTTGGGGGCTGATTAGTGGCCCAGAAGAATATCTGCTACAGGGGACATATAAAAAGTTCTGTTTGTCTGTATGTAATTAGTTGGGAAAAAAAAAGTTCTGTTTGACAGTATTGTAAAGCTAAGAAGGAAATGAGAATTACTGAGCCAGGGTCCAGGAAAGCCTAGTGAGGAACTGACACGGAAGTACTTGGGAGAAGGGATTTTCTTGATAGGCAACTGAGAAGGAGAGAGGAGAGGTGTGGAGTTTCTTTGTATTTGGTGTTTTATTTATTTTTGCTGTGCTTTAGTGTTTAGGTTTTTGTTTTGCTTCATAGTAAGGGTATTGGACCTGTTCGTTTACTGGGTTTTTGAGACAAAGTTTCATAATGAAGCCCTGGTTTGCCTGGAACTCATTATGTAGACTAGGCTAGCTTTGACATGTACTAATTTTCTTGTAACTACCTCCTAGGACTAGAATTAGGAGTGTGAGCCCTCAGCCTTGCTAGAAAATATGTTTAAGGAAAACAATGTAACTTCTACTTTTGCTTTGTTTTTTATTACAATGTATATCTTAACAGTTAAAGCAGTCTTTTTACAGCTCGTTGGTTGTCAAAACACTGAAACTATAAGGTATGGTGACACACGCCTTTCATCCCAGAACTCTGGAGACAAAGGCATGTGGATCTCTCTGTGAGTTCAAAGCCAGCCTGGCCTACAGGACTACTTCCAGGACAGCCCAAACTACAGAATAGAGTCCCTGTCCTTTTTTATTTTTTATTTTTTAGTTTTACTTATTTTTATGTGCATTGGTGTTTTGCATGTATGTATGTATGTATGCCTATGTGGGTGTGCCAGATCCCCTGGAACTGAAGATACAGACAGTTTTGAGCTACCATTTGGGTGCTGGGAATTGAAGCTGAATCCACTGGAAGAGCAGTCAGTACTGATCCATTTCTTCAGCTCCCTCCCCCCTGGCCCCACAATGTGGAATTCCCCTCTGTATGCTATGAATATGTTTGATTACCATTGGTTATTAAAGAAGCTGTTTTGGCCAATGGCTTAGTAGAGTAAAACCAGGCAGAGAAACCCAAACAGAGATATAGAAAGTAGGTGGAATCATGAGAGGCAATGTAGCTACTGAAGGAGAAAGATGCCACGGTTGCCGGAACCTTTCCAGTAAACCACAGCCTCATGATGTTACACTGATTAATAGAAATGTGTTGATTTTAGATGTAAGAGTTAGCTAGAAATATGCCTAAGCTATTGGCCAAATGGTGTTGTAATTAATATAATTTCTTGGGTCTGAGCAACTGGGAAATGAACAAGCAATCTCTGCCTATAAAATGGTGCCCAACATGGGGTAGCTACATCCTCATAAAACCTGAAAGAGCTTGGGAAAGAATTCTAGACACACACACACACACACCAGAGTTAAACACAGTTTTATGGTAGCAGCATTTTCTCCGATGGGCTGTTTACTATAAGCAAGTAGAAGCTCCACTCTTTTAAGAGAAGGCTTCCATGGGGGCTGGAAAGATGGCTCAGTGGTTAAGATCACTGGTCGTTCCTCCAGAGGACCTGGGTTCAATTCTCAGTACCCACATGGCAGCTCACAACTGTTTGTAACTCGAGTTCCAGGGGATCTTATATGACACCTTTACACCAATGCACATAAAATAAAGTTAAATAAATTATTTAAAAAGAGAGAGAGAGAGAGAGAGAGAGAGAGAGAGAGAGAGAGAGAGAGAGAGAGAAGGCTTCCTGACTCAGCAGTAGCAGCAAAAACTACATGGCTCCTTCCTGGTTTGTACCCTGTCAATCGTATTTTAATAAAATGCTGATTGGTAAGTAGCCAGGTGGGAAGTAGAGGCGGGAAAACTAGGCAGGAAGTAGAGGCAGGACCACAAGAAGAGGCAAATTCTGTGAATAGAAAAGCACAGTCTGCAGTCGTGACCCAGATACAGAGGAAGCAAGATGTGACTGCCTTGCCAAATAAGGTACCGAGCCACATGGCTAACATAGACAAGAATAATGGGCTAATATAATTTATAAGAATTAGTTAATAAGAAAATCCTGAGCTACTAGGCCAATCAGTTTATATTTAATGTTTTTTTTTTTTTAAAAAAAAAAAAGGCTTCCTGACTCATGCTAGTTGCATGAACAGCTCTGGCTCTTTCAGGAGGTTGAGCACTTGAATGGGGTTTTGGGCAGCATGCTGCAAGATACTTGGTGGCAGCGTTGACCAACTGCTTCCCAGAGTTGAGGTGATGGGCGCAGTTCCTACCCATTAGTCCCAGAGGAGCTGGCTGTAAAGATGCCTCTGTTATACTGAAAGTCTGAAAGAGGCAGAGCTAAAAAACAAACACACAAACAAGCAAAAACCATCGAAGCAAGTTCCTAATTAGGCTATAGCAGTGTAATATCTGGGATCAGCTTTGAAATAATCTAAAACAGAAAGAACAGAAGGTAATCCAAAGCAATCTAGATTGTCCATGAACTGGAAATTGTCAGATTTGCTTTACTAATGTATGGGAATTTTAATATAATATGTTCAAGAACAGACAATAGCTAGAGGGTCAAAGAGTAAAGCACTCCTGTGCACTGTGAGGACCTGAGTTAATCTACACAACCCATGGGTGCAAAAGCTGGGCATGGTGGTCCATATTTGTAATATCAGTGCTGGGTGGAAGGGGGTGGGGAGGTCCTTGGGATGCACTGATTGGTCAGCCTAGCCTGTTTGATGAATTTAAAACGAATGACAAACACCATCTCAAAATGAAGCAGACCCTGCCTGAATAACACCATCCATGACTCTCTCTCACACACACAAACACACCAAAACATATACGTGCATGCATATACACACCAAAAATGGCTAATTATTTAGAAAACTTTATTATAAAAAAAAGTGCCAGGCAACGTTGGCACATACCTTTAATCCCAGCACTCCCAAGGCAGAGGCAGGTGGATCTCTGTGAGTCTAATGTCAACCTGGTCTACAGAGTGAATTCCAAGACAGCCAGAGCTTCATGGAGAAACCTGTCTGAAAAGAAAAAAAAGGAAAAACAAAAGGAATATTTTTTCCTGGAATTTTTTCATTTTTTATTCATTTTATGTACAAATTACACTTCCCCATAAAAATATTATTTATGATGTGCATCTGTGCTGGTTCATTTCCCGGCAGCCCAGACCCAAATAATCACACAGAAGCTATATTAATTATAATACTATTTGGCCAATAGCTTAGTCATATTCCTTGCCAGCTCTTACATCTTGAATTGACCCATTTCTATTAATCTATGTATTGCCACGAGGCTGTGGTCTACCGGCATCTGTCTCCTTCGGCAGCTACATGGTGTCTCATTGACTCTGCCTACTCTCTCTCTCTATCTCTGTTCTGATTTCCTGCCTGGCTTTACTCTGCTATGCTATTGGCCCAAAAAGCTTTATTTATCAACCAAAAAAAGCAACACATATCCAGAAGGACATCCCACATCATATACATGGTATATGTGTGGTGGCATGCATATTATGGCAAAAGTGTGGAGTCAGTTCTTGCCTTCCACCATGTGGATTCTGGAATAAAAGTCAT
Organism: Ondatra zibethicus; assembly: GCA_004026605.1. Classification (NCBI taxonomy): domain Eukaryota; kingdom Metazoa; phylum Chordata; class Mammalia; order Rodentia; family Cricetidae; genus Ondatra; species Ondatra zibethicus. The sequence continues at coordinate 60,466 of PVIU01002541.1, read as the reverse complement.
CATGCCTGGTAACAAACATCTTTACCCATAAGCCATCTCACAAGCCCCTTTCTAGTTTTTTTGTTTTGTTTTATTTTGTTTTTATTTTGGTTTTTTGAGACAGGGTTTCGATGTGGCTTTGGAGCCTGTCATGGAACTAGCTCTTATAGACCAGGCTGGCCTCGAACTCACAGAGATCCACCTGTCTATGCCTCCCAAGTGCTGGATTAAAGGTGTGCGACACCACCACCTGGCCTCACATATCATTTTTAATTCATTTATTTAATATGTATAGTTCAGTACTTCTTGGTGTCTACAAGACACCAGCAAAGGTTGAAGAGATAGCTCAGCAGGTTATGATCTTCGGAGGATTTGAGTTTGATTCCCAGCAGCTACATCAGGGGACTTATAACCCCTACAGTTTCAGCTCCAGGAAGATATGATGCCCCTGGCCTCCATGGGCACTTGGTCTCTTATGCACGTAATTTTATTTTTTTTAGTGCTCTTTTTTTTAAAAATATTTATTTATTTATTATGTATACAATATTCTGTCTGCGTGTATGCCTGCAGGCCAGAAGAGGGCACCAGACCCCATTACAGATGGTTGTGAGCCACCATGTGGTTGACTGGGAATTGAACTCAGGACCTTTGGAAGAACAGGCAATGTTCTTAACCTCTGAGCCATCTCTCCAGCCCCCATGCACGTAATTTTATAATTAAGTCAGGGTTGGAAAGACAGCTCAGTGGCCAAGAACATTTGCTGCTCTTACAAAGGACCCACTTTCCAGCACTGACACTGCGCAGGTCACAATTTTTTTTTCTCCAAGACAAGATTTCTCTGTCCTGAAATTTGCTCTGGCCTTGAACTCACAGAGATCCTCCTGCCTCAGTCTCCTAAATGCTGGGATTAAGCATCTTCAACCCTCTTTAACTCCACTTCCAGGGCATTTGACACTCGTCTATCCTCCATGGGCTCTACATGCACATGATCCATGCACATGATCTCTCTCTCTCTCTCACTGTCTTTCTCTCTCTCTCTGTCTCTCTCACACACACACATACTCACACACAGACATTAAAATGAATAAAAATCTTTTTTAAATGATCCTTTCATTGATTTTAATAAAGATACTTAAATTTTACCACAAAGCAATCATTGCCACAGCCATATTTTTTTTACATTTATCACCTCCAAAAGAAACTTTGAGCCGGGTGGTGGTGGCGCATGCCTTTAATCCCAGCACTCAGGAGGCGGAGGCAGGCGGATCTCTGTGAGTTTGAGACCAGCCTGGTCTACAAGAGCTAGTTCCAGGACAGGCTCCAAAGCTACAGAGAAAGCCTGTCTCAAAAAAAAAACAAAAAAACAAAAAAAAAAGAAACTTTGAAGTTGTGGGGTAGAGGTGGGAGAACCAGGAGTTAAAAGTCACCCTCAGCAAGGTAAAAAGTTGAAGGACATCAACACACACCTTTAATCCTAACACTCAGGAGGCAGAGGCAGCAGATCTCTGTGAGGTCAAGGCTAGCCTGGTCTACAAAGTGAACTCCAGGACAGCAAAGGCTGTCACACAGAGAAACCCTGTCTCAAAAAACAAACAAACAAGCAAAAAAAAAAAATGTTGAAGGACAGTCAGGGCTGGGAAAGACCCTATCTCAAATACAATGGAAAGGAAAAGTCCCTATTCCAGTTAGCCATCGCTCCTGACCCTCTATTTCTCTACCCCAAGCTAAACAACTACTAATCAATTTTCTTTCTTGGATTTTTACACTTATTTGTGTGTATGTGCGTGTGCATGTGTATTTTTGGGTAGCCCTCTTGGACTGTGGTGCTCATGTGGAGGTGAGAAGACAATTTCCAGGAGTTGCTTCTCTCCCTCCATCATGTTGGTTCTTGGAATCAGACTCAGACTATCAGGTTCAGCGACAACTGTTTTTCCCACTGAGTCATCACACAGGCCCGTTCCTTCTTTTTCAGTGTGGGTGTGGGTGGATACGTGTGTACACATGTGCACAGTGTGTGTCAACCTCAGGTGTCACCCTCAGGCACCAGCCACCTTTGTTTTTGTAATCTTAAGATTTATGTTATGTTATGTGTGTGGTGTTCTGAAGTGCCCTGGGAGGCTGGAGGACGGTATCAGATCCCCTGGAACTGGGGGATGTTTGTGAGCTGCCACATAGGTGCTGGGATTTAAACATATGTCATCTGGAAGAGCAGCAAATGCTCCTAACTGCTGAGTCATCTCTCCAACCCCAGCCTCACCTTGTTGTTTTAAAGACACACAGCATCTCAGAGTCTTGGAGCTCATCAAGCAGGCTAGCAAGTGGCCAGAGAGTCTTAGGGAGCCACCCGTCTCTATCTCCCCAGTTCACCTGCCAGAATACCTAGATTTTCCCCACAGATTCCAGGAATCAAAGTTAGGTTTTCATAATTGCCTGCCAAGAACTTTACCCACTGAACCATCTCCCTAACTCCACTAAGGTATTTTCTGTCTCTGTAGATCTCTCTGTTCTGAGCCAGGCATCACACTATTGCACATTTATAATCCCAGCTACTTCAGAGGCTGAAGCAGTAGGATCATAATTTTGAGGCCTACACAGATTTCCCGATTCAGGACTTTTTATTTTATTTACCGTGTGTGTGTGTGTGTGTGTGTGTGTGTGTGTGTGTGTGTGTGTGTGTGTGTGTGTGTGTGTGTGTGTTTCAGGGTGCCAGCCTGCAGGTGCCATGCTATAAATGTAAAGATCAGGGTACAGATGTGGAGTTGATTTTCTCCTTCACTTTTCCATGGTTTCACAGGATCAAACCCAGGTCATCTGTCTTATGTTATAAAATGTCAAGTATCTTTATCCACTGAGCCATGTCATTGACCCTATCCCAGATGTTTATATGACTGGGACCATATATTGTGTAGTTTTTGGTGTCTGCTGGCTTCTTTTACCTAGCATAAGATTTTCAAGGTTCATCCAAATTGTACTATTTATCTGTACTTTTTTCTTTTTTTTGTTTTGATTTGGTATTTTTAGACAAGGTCTTACTACATACCCATGGCTATCCTAGAACTCACTATGTAAACCAGGCTGGCCTAATATCACAGAGATCTGCCTGTCTCTGCCTCTGGGATTAGAGGCATGGGCAACCATGCCTGGCTTATTCCATTTTCTTTTTTTTTTTTTTTTGTTTTTTTTTTTTCTTTTCTTTTCCTTGTTTACTTGTTTTTGTTTTTTTTGTTTTGTTTTGTTTTGTTTTTGAGACGGTTTCTCTGTATAGATAGCCCTGGCTGTCCTGGAATTCACTCTCTAGACCAGGCTGGCCTCAGACTCAGAGATCCACCTGCCTCTGCCTCCCGAGTGCTGATATGAAATGTATGTGCCACCACCACTGGGCTCATTCCTTTATGATAACCAGATAACTCACTATCCCTTGACTATGCCACCATATGCTCTTTGCTGCATCTGCTGAGCACTCACTCGGCCATATCTCTGCTGAGGTGCTATGAACACCGATGCTATAAAATCCATGTGCAAGGTTCTGTGGCATGTATTTTCACTTCCCCTGGGTACATACTAGTGGCCCTCCTAGCTGGGTTGCATGGTAACTCCGCTTAATCAATTGAGAAATGTCAGACTGTTTTCCAAAGTGATTGAATCACTGTACATACCATCAACAGTGCAAAAGCTTCAGATGTCTGTACAAACTTTCCTGTGTTTATTGGAACTTCGTTTTTTTAATTTGGGCAACAGAGTGTATCTGCATCCCGCAGTGAGCATATAAAAGTCAGAAGACAGCTGGGCAGTGGTGGCGCACGCCTTTAATGCCAGTGCTCAGAAGGCAGAGGCAGGCGGGTCTCTGTGAGTTCAAGGCCAGCCTGGACTACAATGCAAGTTCTGGACAGCCAGGGTTACACTTAGAAGCCCTGTCTCAGAAGAAAAAAGAGGGAAGTCAGAGGACAGCTTACAGGAGTTTGTTTTCACCTCCCACCTTGTGGGTTCTGAGAACTGAACTCATATCACCAGGCTTGGTGACAAACACCTTTACCCACTGATCAGTCTTTTTCACCTGTTCGTGTGACATTAGACTTTATTATTTAAAGCACCTGTTTAAGAATGTTTGTATCTTTTAAGTGAATCGGAACCTTCACTTTATTTTTATTTACTTTGGTGGTTCTGATGATCAAACCCAGGATCTCACAGGCAAGCTCTGCACCATGTGTCTGTGTATATACTCCCAGACGAGCTTTTTATCTCTCCACTAGCTCTCCATCTTCTTTATCCCCAGTGATTCTTACCTTACTGTTCTATACGGTTCTATTTTGTTCTGGATTCAAGGGTTTTGTTGTTATTGTTTAGGCAAGGTCTCATACTGTAGCCCAGGCTGGACTTAAACTATGTACTCCAGCCTGGCCTTAAGCTTGCTACACTCTTTCTGCCTCCTAAAATGTGGCTGCTCAGATTCACACTCAGGCTTGGTGGCAAGTTCCTTTACTTGCTGAGCCATCTCACTGGCCCTCTGGTAGAAATATATATATATATATATATATATATATATATATATATATATATATATAGTTCATTTGTTTGATTTTCTGAGACAGGGTTTCTCTGTCCTGGAACCAGCTCTTGTAGACCAGGCTGGCCTCGAACTCACAGAGATCCACCTGCCTCTGCCTCCCGAGTGCTGGGATTAAAGGTGTGCACCACCACCGCCTGGCCTCTATTTTTAAGATACAACTTTGATCATTTCTGTTTGCTTTTTGATTAACTTTTTCTTTGTTCCATAATTTTATCCTTCCTTTCTAAAGGCTTCTTTTCTTCCTTCCTTCCTTCCTTCCTTCCTTCCTTTCTTTTGTTTTTCAAGACAGGATTTCTTTTTTTTTTTTAAAGATTTTATTTATTTATTATGTATACAACATTCTGCCTCGATATATGCCTGCAGGCCGGAAGAGGGCGCCAGATCTCATCATAGATGGTTGTGAGCCATTATGTGGTTGCTGAGAATTGAACTCAGGTCCTCTAGAAGAACAGTCAATGCTCTTAACCATTGAGCCATCTCTCCAGCCCAAGATAGGATTTCTTTGTGTAGCCTTGGTCTAAAGGCTTTTCCTATTCTCCTCTCCCCAACCCCCATCCCAGAGCATCCTGTTGGGTAAGCTATAGCATTCAAAAAAGTGGAAGCCTGGGAAAGTCTTTAAGGCAAAGGGGAGAAACTGATACAAGCCCCTTGGCTAAAAAATTTCCCAGTCATCCAGATAGACAAGCTGGACTTCTGTTCACAGGTGGAGGAGCTGTTGCAGGGCAGGCAGTATGACCGGGGTTCAGCTAGATTGCCGCAACCTTGAAGAACACCAAGAGCTCAATTTTGCCACAGAAGGCTGTGCACACCTTCGAGGAGACATCTCTTTATCCTTATCTCCTCCCACTTCTCAGCTCTCCAGGGAGAATGTAAGTTTAGTGGGATGAAGGGTGCCGGGCTTATGCTCCATCACCAGTCCTGAAGATAAACAGGTACCAGATGAAACAAAGGTGTCTGTCACCAGCTTTCCAGTACCTTCCAGTCATGGTGAGTCTGGACAACTGAAGGACTGTCCTAAACTCCTCCAGATGGTCATGAGAATGAGGGACGCCCTGTCCTGATGACTAGCCAGAAACTACTTAAGTCAGGGCCCGTGGCGATGCCTGGGGCCCTAAGGAGGGGGATTTCTTGTGATCTAGCTGTCCTCTCCCTGGAGCCACCACTATCTCTGCTGTCTCTGAGGCGACGAGAGCAGCCTGCACCCAAGGACACCTGGAGTTGGTGGGGAAGGATGACTGAAGTCAGGCACAGCATTGCACATCTGTAATCCCAGCTGGAGGCTGAAGCGAAAGCATCAAAGTTTTGAGGTCAGATTTGGCTACAGAGCTGGAGTGTAGCTTGGTGGTAGAGTGTGTACCTAGAATACACAAGGCCCTGGACTCCATCTCCAGCATAAACCATTGGAACTGAGTGTTCAGGAAAACACACGGAGGACATGGGCCTAAGTCTCATATCCTTCTGACTGTTTGCTTGTGTGTTTATGACAGGGTCTCGCACTACTACCAGGTGAGCCTCCAACTTACTGTGCAGCTGAGGTTGGCCTCCAACTTGTGTCAACCTTTCTGCCTCAGCCTCCAAGTCCTGAGATTACAGGTATGTGTTTGGGTTAAGGCTTCACCCTAGCCCCTGACATCCATATATCCAAAGAGTCTGGAATGTTTGGGTGGAAGTTCCATCCCAAGCCCCCTCCACTGGGAGTTGCCTCAGTCCAGACTCCACCCCCAGAAAGACTGCCAAAGGATGACCCCTTCTAAGAGATGCTCAAGACCACTCCCACAGGGTATTTAAATAGCAACCCAGAGAACAAACACGTGGTTTTCTGGTCTTCCTTCCCTATCTCCTCCCTGGGGAACTGAAACACCACCTGGGTGTGCTGGTATCCACTAAACCTGGGCTTTTTCAAATTCGGATTGATTTGGTCTGATTCAGATTATTGTGTCAGCAGAGAGAGCTTTATTGGAGTGCAAAGACTTTTCAGTATGTACTATGGCTTCTAGCTTAAAGTTTAGTCATTAATTTAACTGTTTCTGTTCAATCACGCCATTATAACGTCCTTCTGTGCTTCCTGCATGTTGAGCAATTGCGCTATCATTTGCTATATCAATTGATCTACATCCCCAACCTTCGCGGTAGTTGCTTTTCTAGTTGGCTTGTGTGTGTGCAAGCGTAAATGTGTGCACTTTCATGCAGTTAAGATACATGTATGGAGATCAGAGGACAACTGGCAAGAGTAGGTTCTTTCACCAGGCAGTAGTGGTACACACCTTTGATCCCAGTACTCAGGAGGCAGGCAGATCTCTGAGTTCAAGACCAACCTGGTCTACAGAGTGGGTTTCAGGACAACCAGGGCAACATGTCTTGATCAAACTCTGGGCTTGAAGGTGAATTCCTTTACCCACTGAGCCATCTCTTTGGTCCCTACTTGACTCTTTAAAGATTTTTTTCCTTATCTTTTCTATTGCTAATACTTTTCCCTCATCTTTTTAGTGTATTTTTTATCTTATTCTGAGTGTCTTGCGACCGCAGTGCTGGTAACTGTGCCCAGACCTCACACACTCTAGGCAAATAATCTGCCGCTGAACTATATCCATCTGCAGCCTGGCACTTGACTCTTTAAAAGATCTTGTTTGCTGATAACATGGGTAAATCAGATCTTTTTTTTTTATTTTCTTTTGAAAAGTTATAGTCACCTGATATACTCTTAACTTGTCAGCTCTTATTCCCCTGGGAGTTCTGACCGCTCTGCCTAAAAATTCTTCTCAGGGGAGGTGGAGGCCCAAAGGCTAGCCCAACCTCATTCAAAGCCCATTTCATTACACCCACATTTGGAGCCTGTAGTGGGTGACTTGCTAATCTAAATGTTGATCAGGCATTTGCTTCCACTGTGGTCATGTGACCCCTGTGAACCCTGCCCCAGAGGCCTGGGCAATGACACCCAGATCTCTGTAGCAGGCAGCCAGGTTATGACTGGTCATTGATGAGTAGCATACTAAGAGGGAAGAATTTAACACCTTTTGTGCCAGGAGTGATGTCACACACCTGTTATCGCAGCACTTGGGAAGCAGAGGCAAGAGGATTCCCACAAGTTCAAGGCCGGCCTGCTTTGTATAGAGAGTTCTAGGCCAACAGGGACCCTGTAGGGAGACTTTGTCTCAGAAAATTAAAAGAATAAAAAATTAAAACTTAAAGCTACTTTTTGTTGATTTATACATCCCTAGTCCTGCAGGCTACCGAGGATGCGTGGGTACCCAGGGATGCACATGCATCTGCCTCTGCCACAGCCTGTCCTGCAGTTTGGGTCCTCAGCTTCTGAACTGGCTTTGGTTAGAATTTCTCTGGGAAGTAACTCCGGGGACAAGACTAGCCCACAGCAGTGGCCACTCTACTAAGAAAGGCAGCTGTGCATTTAATCCCAATTCCAGACTCAGGGAAAGGCAAGTTCCTTTGCAACAGGGGTTCTCAACCTTCCTGATTCTGGGGCCATTTAATACAGTTTCTCACATTGTGGGGACCCCAAAACTGGAAAATTACTGTGTTGCTACTTCATAACTGTAATTTTGCTACTGTTGTGAACCATGATGTAAATATCTGATATGCGGGATATCTGATACATGACACCCCTAAAGGGATCATAACCCACAGGTTGAGAACCACTGCTTTAAAACATTAAAAAGGGTTGAAGAGATGGCTCAGCAGAGAACACCAGCTCAAATCTGAGCAACCACAAGGGAGCTCACACTCATATGTAACTCCAGTTCCTTGTCATCCAGTGATTTCTCTAGGCTCCTGAGAGTACCACACACACACACACACACACGCACACACACACACACACACACACATACACACGAGGTACAGACATACCTGCAAGGAAAACACCCAGACACATAAAAAAATTTCCTTGCCTTTTCTTGGGACAGGGTCTTTTTTACTGTGCAATCCTGCTGGCTTGAAACTCAGTATGTAAATCAGGCTGGCTTCAAACTCACATAGCACCACCTGCCTCCGCCTCCTCAGTGATGGGACTAAAACCACTGACAAGGATCAGTTTCTTAATACTATTGCTTTGGCAATTCAATTTCAACATAAGTTTCAGGAGACATAGTCAGACCAAAGCGAAGGAGCTTCTGTTGGAGTTTTTTCTGGCATTAGATAGAATTCTCAAAAATGAAAGACAGGGGGCTGGAGAGATGGCTCAGTGGTTAAGAGAATTGCCTGCTCTTCCAAAGATCCTGAGTTCAATTCCCGGCAACCACATGGTGGCTCACAACCATCTGTAATGATGTCTGGTACCCTCTTCTGGCCTGCAAGCATACAAGCAGACAGAATACTGTATACATAATAAATAAATAAATATTTTTTAAAATTTTAAAGGAAAAATAAATAAATAAATAAATAAAAGACAAATAAAAATGACTAAATTAAGCCCAGCATGGTGGCACACAACATTAGTCCCAACACTAAAGAGGCAGAGGCAGGCATCTTTATGAGTTTGAGGCCTACCTGGTCTACATAGTGAGTTCTGAGCGAGCTAGGGCTACATAATGAGTCCCTGTCTCAAAACAAATGAATAACTATTATCTATTTCAAATAAGAATTTTTCAGATTCTTTCTTTTTCCTTGTTTTTTTGTTTTTTGGCTTTCAAGACAGGGTTTCTCTGTGTAACAGTCCTAGCTGTCCTGGAACTAGCTCTTGTAGACCAGGCTGGCCTCGAACTCACAGAGATCTGCCTGCCTCTGCCTCCCAAGTGCTGGGATTAAAGGTGTGTACCAGGAAGCAATAGAATTGTAGGTGTGTTAATTACTTTGCTGTTGCTGTGATAAATTCCACAACCAAGGCAATTCATCAAAGGATGAGTTTCTTTGAACTTCCCATTCCAGAGGGATGGGTTCATCAGAGCAAGGAATTGTGGCAGCAGGTGACAGCTTTGGCAGCAGGAAGAAGTGAGAAACCACATCTCAAACTTCTCGCAGGAAGCAGATATCAAACTAAAAATGGCAGTCTTTCAACTCTCAAAGCCCAGACTGGAAAGATAGTTCAGTGGTTGAGAGTCTGTTCCACTCTGGCAGAGACCTGAGTTCAATTCCAAGCGCCCACATCAAGCAACTCACAGCCACCTGTAACTCCAGCCTCAAGGGGTCTGACGCCCTCTTCTGGCTTGCATGAGCACCTGCACTCACATCTAATTATTGTCACAGACACATACATTCACACATAAGTCAAAAATAAATCAATCTTAACAAACTCTTTTTTTTTTTTTTTTTTTTCGAGACAGGGTTTCTCTGTAGCTTTGGAGCCTGTCCTGGAACTCGCCCTTGTAGACCAGGCTGGCTTCGAACTCGCAGAGATCCGCCTGCCTCTGCCTCCCAAGTGCTGGGATTAAAGGCATGCACCACCACTATCTGGCCAAAACAAAACTCTTAAAGCCCACCTTCAGTGACATACTTCCACCGGCAAGGCCACAACTCGTAAGTCTTCCCAAACGATGCTACTTGCAAGTGTTCAAATGGTTATGGGAGGTTATGGGAGGAAAATGTGTTCTAGTCACTGTGGGGAAAGGGATGGGGTAGGGGTGACAACCTATCATGGTTACATCACATCTCAAAAGAGTCTATTGTTTTCTGCGCCCTGGAAGGTTTTGGGGGCTGGAAAATATTTCACCAACACCAGAATGAGAATAGACATAAAGACTGGCAGCATCTGTTTCACGCGCCCAATAAGCATGAGGAAAATGAATCACACACTAACCAAACTGAACTAAAACCTGATTCCAAGACATACATGTACATATCCATGCGAAAATGAGGAAAACTTGGGAGCTGTTATTGAAATACGATGCTTGTGATTCAGATTTTGAGTGATGGAATGTCTAGACTCCTCCAAAGATGATGAGGGTGATAATGGGAAGTTCTCTCCCTTGGCAAGAATCAGAGCACAATTTGATACAGTTATGGCAGAATGTTTGTGCAGAATATAAATATTGGCACAGCATATTATCACACATTGTTTAGGGGATGATTAAGACTAAGTTCAAACTGTAGATATAGAGAGATGCTGGGGAGATGGCTCAGTGGGCAAGAGCACTTGCTGCATAATCATGAGCACCTGAGTTCAAAACCCCAGCACCTATGTAAAAACCAGGCAACTCTGCTCACGGTGTTGCCACGTAAACTTGCCAGGTAAAGTTGATCCTGGGAGCTTGCTGTCCAGCTGGTCTTTCTGAAATGGCAAGCTTCATGTTTAGAGGGAGACCTTGTCTTTTTTAAGATTTATTTATTTATTTTATATATGAGTGCTCTGTCTGCATGTACACCTTTGTGCTAGAAGAGGGCATCAGATCCTACTATAGCTGCTTATATGTAGATGGTTATATATATGTTGTGGTTGCTGGGAATTGAACTCAGGACCTCTGGAAGAACAGCCAGTGTGCTTAACCTCTGATCCATCTTGCCAGCTGCCCCCCCCTTACAAAAAAAAAGGCAAAATGACTTAGTGGTTAACAGTCCCTTAAATGGTTATGGGAGGTTATGGGAGGAAAATGTGTTCTAGTCACTGTGGGGAAAGGGATGGGGTAGGGGTGACAACCTATCATGGTTACATCACATCTCAAAAGAGTCTATTGTTTTCTGCACCCTGGAAGGTTTTGGGGGCTGGAAAAACCTTCTTGTCGGGGACTCGGAGTGAAACTGAGGACATGACCACTCCAAGGTACAGTTGAGAAGAAGGTTTTTATTGCAGACATGAGAGAGAGAACAGTCAGCGGCATCTGGAAGGGTCTAGACCAAACATGGCCAGCAAAATAGAGGGTCCTAAGAGGAAGGGATGGGGGGTGAGAGAGTAAGAGAAGAGAGAGGGGCTAGAGAGGCAACCAGGAGAGGGAGAAGAGTCAAGAGGGCAAAAGTGGAGGAGAGGAGCGAAGAGCAGGAATGACCGAGGTAGCTGAGTTTCAGAGGGATCAGTGCTGGGGAAAGCAAAGCTCAGGGCCTTGGTGTAGGAGGTTCTTCTGTATTTGTGTTGCTTTCATTGGTTGAATAAAGAAACTGCCTTTGCCTTTTGATAGGGCAGAAATCAGGTAGATGGAGTAGACAGGACAGAATGCTGGGAAGAAGACAGGGAGAGAGAGAGCTGCCATGAAGCTACCAGGTCAGACATGCTGAATCTTTCCCAATAAGCCACGACCAGATTATTAGAAATGGGTTGAATCAAGATGTGAGAGTTAGCCAATAAGAGACTAGAACTAATGGGCCAGGCAGTGTTTAAATGAATACAGTTTCTATGTGGTTATTTCGGGGGTTAAGCTAGCTGGGTGCCGGGAACGTGGCCCGCCTGCTCCTCTTACTACAGGCTAGCTGGACGGCCAAGAGCTGGGTGGCAGGACGCGGCCCGCTCTTGCCTCTTACTACAGGGGCTGGAGAGGTTTAGAGTAGGGGATGGGAATAAAAAGTACAGAGAGGAGCCAGGACTTTGCCACAGGGACTTGTGATGTTGACAGGCACCACAGTTATAGACATTTGTCCTGAGTTCTTTGGGACCTGACAGGCTCTACTTTGGTTCCCAGCAGCAACGTGGTGGCTAACAGACTGTAATTACAGTTTTTGGGGAATCTGATACTCTCTGTTCTAGCCTCCTAGGGCACCGCATACATGTGGTGTATGTACACACATGCACTTGAAACAGCAATACACATAATATAAATCTTTAAAAATAAAAATGTCAGAAAAATGATAGAGGCACACCCATACATGTATGCATATCTCACTATCTATCTCACACACACATACACAAACATACATTTAAGAACTGACACTTGCTCTTCCCAAAGATCCAAGTTTGGTTCCTATCCAAGGGTCAGATAGCTCAGAAGTGCCTATAACTCCAGCTCCAAGAGATGGAAGGAACTTCTCTTCTGGCCTCTGCAATCACTATGGTTTTGAACTCATAGAGATCTGCCTGCCTTTGCCTCACAAATGCTGGACCAGCCCCAAACACCTTCTCTTTTTCTGCAGTGTTAAGGATTAGGGATTAAACAACCAGGGAGGGTTTCACGTATGCTGATCACCAACTGAATTTGCTGAGGATGACCATGACTCCTTGATCCTTCTTCCACTGCCTCCTAAATCCTGGGACTACAGCAGGTGATGCCCCCACCCTCTACCCCTGCATACTTTAACTTTTTCTTAGTGAAGACAATGGCAATTAAATCCTGAGGTGATCTTTGCCCTTGGGGGTTACGACAAGTCTCTCTTTGGCTAAACTTGCTAGGAGTGTGGAACAGTGGGAGGGAACAAAGCCTCACCCTACTAGAAAGGCCCAGTGGGATTGCTGGGTGTGAGGAAAATTACTATAGATAAGAGAGGGAAGAGGACAGTCCTGATTAGGAGACTGAGAATCTAAGGCTTGGGGGCTCAACGAGAGGTAGCAAAATATGAGGAACTGGGAGCCAGCAAGAGTGAGGCCAGGAGGCTGGCCAGGATACAGAGAACCCTGAACTCAGGCTGTTTTCTGACCTGTGTACCCTGGGAATGGCAATGGGAAGACAGGGAGGGAATGTTGGCTGAGGTTCTCTGGTTATATCAAAGGGCAAAATTACAGCAAACTTGGTTATAGATCAAATTGGCTCTTATTCTGCAAATTGGACTGAGAGCTTGCCCTGGAAAAACAGTACGTTTTGTAAGGTGGGAACAAAGAAACAAAACAATAAAATGCTGATTAGTTAGTGCTATTTTTGGTAATGGTTGAACCTGGGACTTCCTTAATATGATGACTCAAGTGTCTTGGCATCTCCTGTTTTTAGGGACAGCGGTCTATTTTGGAAAATGTCTGCTTCATGAGAGTTTCCCTGTGATTTTGTAGCACTTGGCTTGAGTTACTCCATTTTGGTTTGGCCTAGTCTATTGGGACCTAGTGCAGAAGCCAGTCCAAAACAATGGCCTCCTATGATTTTTTTTGGTGGGAGGAGGGGAGTTCAAGACAGAGTTTCTTTGTATAACAGCTCTACCTGTATTGGAACTAGCCCTGTAGAACAGGCTGGCCTTGAATTCACAGAGATCCACCTGCCTCTGCCTCCCAAGTACTGGGATTAAAGACGTGCACCACCATGCCCAGTTGTTGTATGAGGCGAGCTGGCCTGCGTTTTGTCCCGGCCGCCATGCTCCCAGCCACCCTGCTAGCTTAACCCCCGAAATAACCACATAGAAATTGTATTAATTAAATTACTGCCTGGCCCATTATTTCTAGCCTCTTATTGGCTAACTCTCACATCTTGAGTCAACCCATTTCTAATAATCTGTATGTCACCACGAGGTCGTGGCTTACCGGGAAAGATTCAGCATGTCTCACCTGGCAGCTTCATGGCGGCTCTCTCTCTCCCTTTTTCCTTCCATAATTCAGTTCTTTCTTCCCGCCTATCTAAATTCTGCCCTATCAAAAGGCCAAGGCAGTTTCTTTAGTCAACCAATGAAAGCAACACAAATACAGAAGACCCTCCACACCATTTCCCCTTTTTCTGTTTAAACAAAAAAGAAAGGCTTTCACTTTAACATAGTAAAATTACATATAACAAAATAGTTATCAAGCAAGAATTACAGTTACAATATTTATATCTATTTTATCTTTTATTATAACTAAGGAAAACTATAACTATCCATTCTTCAATTCCATCAAAGACTCCAGAAGGATATAATATTACCTAAGTAAACAGGAAGTGCATTGTAAGCAACTTCCAAAACTCTAGAATTGACAGAGACATCTCACTGCCTGGACAGTCACCCAAAGTTTTTCTGTACTGTTGGGGCATCCATCTTTAGCCTACAGGCCCATAGTATCCAGCAGACTTTTTCATAAAGCAGGAAATTTTAAAGACAGTTCAGTCACTTTCTTCTGTATCCTGCAAAATGTCTCACAAACTCTTTCATGAATCAGGAACCCTGAAGGATCATCGCACCTTTAGGCAAGTTCAGCAGTCCTCTCTCTGTGGGTTCTTCGTGTCCAGTTTATGCAACAGTCCAAGCAGGAGCAGTTTCTTGCCCAAATGGCTATCAAACTCCATAAGGAGCCTCTTCGATGTCCATCTTCCTCTGAAGTAGCTTGGTGTTGCCAGGAGCAGACGTGTCTCATTGTCATGAAAAGCCCTAAGTTATTAAAACATTAAATGCCATATTCTGTAGTCTTTGATAGATATGAAGAATGCCTATGTAACTGAAATGTATCTCTATATATCTAGAAAATCTAACTAACATGACTACAAGCTTGACTATTATTGATGATTATCCATTAACAACCTATATTTCCTAATTATACATTACATTTTTAAATGAACTACACAATCACAATACCTTAATCAAGAGCAGAAATACAGATACATATAACAAAATTAACCTTAAACTTGTATTAATAAATCAAAATTTATACCAATGTAAATTATTCATATCTATATCATATCCCCCTTTAAATGTAAAACAACACTTATAAACAATATTTGGGAATATGGGCACAGTTATTTCTCTCCAAACTGCTTCGTGCTGAATGGGGGCTCTGTTAATCAGGTCTTTCATGATGTATCCTATGTGCTAGGTTCATCTCAGTTACCAGTTGAGCAAAGTAAGTTTTTGAGGGTGTTTACAGCAACCTTTCAGGAGGGCATGGTCTATCATACCATATTGGTCTAGAAGCAATCCATAGGATCTCATCTTCTATGAAAACAAAAGAAGAACCCCTTTTCCAAAGCATCATATCCTTAGACCCAAATTCTGAAGTCAAGATACCTTTATAATATACATGCTGGTTTGGCTTAGCAGCACACACAATGAAATGTCTCTCTGCAGTTAGCTCATTCACAGCCAAAAAATTTAAAAAAAAACACAATAATACATAGAATCCAGACTCTCTGTGAATTTTCCAGTTTTACATGGCTTATTTTTTTTAATCTATGACTATCTGTACTCTTTAAAGACTATCTGTACTCTTTAAAGACTGTTTCTTTAAAGACTTTACCCTTTTTTTAAAGCATTAACTTTATATTATGACTTTATATAGTCTTTTTTCATTTCTCTTCGAAGCCTACATACTTTATCTAACACAGTGACCCATTTAGAGATCTTTTATGTCTGAATCTGTCCTATTGCATTGTTTGTAATTCTTTACTGTCTTGAAGAGCTTTTAAAATGCTAAGCAGCTTGTTTGCAGCTGCTCTGGATGTTGGCTCTGCCTCTCTTCAATTTCAAAATGGTGGACGTACCATTTCTGCTAGCTCTGGGGCCGCCAGGTAGGAGCCAGACTCAGCACTTTAACTCTGAGAATGAGCATGCAGCACATTCTTTTTATCTGAGTTAAAGCCAAATCTGCCAGGCAGAGCAGTGCACAGCATGTCTGAGTTACAGTCAAATCTGCCAGGCAGAGCAGTGCTCAGCCTGGAAACATCTCTCTGTATGGTGGCTGGAACCCGCCACGCTCTCCTGCCTGACTAAGCCTGATCCTGCCATCTGCCCAGGTGGGGAGCACAGAGCCATTGGCATGGTCTCAGAGTCCTTTCTTCCCAGCGGGCACACAAACATCCTGGCCCATAAATGCTCCATAGTCGGAGTTTGCACCGGCGGTAGGGCCCAGGAAGCCTTACGTGATTGCTTCATAAGGTTTTGCCTACAGATTAGTTCATGTTAGCTAGTGGGTAAATCCTGTGAGAACTGAAACACTCTGGGTGTGGCGGCATAGGCCTATAATCTCAGGTAGGACGCAGAGGCAGGAGGCTCAGGAGTTTCAGGTCATCCTCTGCAACATAGTGAGCTGGAATCCAGCCTGGCCTACATAGTGAATTCCAGGCCAGCCAGGGCTACACAGAGAGACCCTGTCTCAAATAGCAACAACAAAACCAACTTCGTGTGTGCTAAGGACAACACAGAAGGTCTCTGCCTGCTATGCATACTCTACCGCTGAGCTGCTGAGGTAGAGGCAGGTGGATCTCTGAGCCAAGGCTACAAAGAGAAACCCGTTTGGGAGTTTGGGGTGGGGATGGGGTAATCAATCAAACAAACAGAAACAGCAACAACAAAAGAAATTTTTCAGTTCGTCTGCCCTTTCCTAAAGCCCTGGCCAGAGCTGAAGTGCTAGCCTAACAGGTGTGAGGTCCTGGGTTCTATTTTCAGTAGAGGGAAAAGCAATACACAGGAAATACAAAGCATGCAGGCTAAAGGTGCTGATTAAGCTAGGCAGGTGTCTCATGCCGGTAATCCCAGCAGTAGGGAGGCAGAGGCAGGAAGACTTATGCCAGTTTGAAGCCAACCTGGGCTCCAGAGCAAGAATCTTTTTCTTTTTTTTTTTTTTTTTTAGTTTTTCGAGACAGGGTAGCTTTGGAGCCTGTCCTGTAACTAGCTCTTGTAGACCAGGCTGGCCTCGAACTCACAGAGATCCGCCTGCCTCTGCCTCCCGAGTGCTGGGATTAAAGGCGTGCGCCACCACCGCCCGGCTCAGAGCAAGAATCTTTTTGCAAAAAATGAAAAGCAAAACCAGCACCCCTAAAGGTGCTGACTTCAGTACACACGTCATAATACCCCTCTTAAAACCAAGTCAGAATAAATGCTGGTTGCTTGCCGAACCGTCTGTGTGAGGGGGTCTTGCTTGTGTAATACTGTTTTCTTTTCTTCCACTGGGCACCTTTCCCCGCCCCCTGTGCAGACACAGACTCCATACACAACCCTCCCCCAACTCTGTGCCAAAACAGGTCTTTCCAGAGCTGGAAAGCAAAGCCTTCTGGCTAAGAATGAGAGCTGATCTGTTGCCAGGTGCCCTCTGCAGGATTTACCTTAAATGCAGACCCTGCCACACCCTTCCTGCTGCCCCAACTGGATCTTGGTTGCTGCTGGGATTGGCAATTCATGTGGGGGGAGGGGCAGCCTAGGACTCTGTCGCCTTCCCACTCAGACTTCAGTGGTTTTTTTTGGTTTTGTTTTGTTTTATTGTTTTGCTTTGTTTCATAATGTGTATTGTGTGTGTGTGTGTGAGTATATGTATGTGGTTTTTGTGTGTGTGGTATGTGTGATGTGGTGTGTCTCTGTGGTATATGGGTGTGTGATATGTAGTGTATGTGTATGTGTGTGTAAAGGTCAGAGGACAACTCTTAAGACTCTTAAGAGTGGGTTCCCTCTTTCTACCATGTGTGATTCAGGGGTTAAACTCAGGCCATCAGGCTTGCTTGGCAAGTAAGTGCTTTTACCCACTGAGATCCTCTGCTGGTCACCCTGTTTGTTTTTGTTGTTATCATTTTTCAGTTTTTCCAAACACGGTATTTCTGTGCAGCCCTGGCTGTCCTGGAACTCCCTCTGTAGACCAGGCTGGCCTCAAACTCACAGAGATCCGCCTGCCTCTGCCACCTGAGTGCTGGAATTTAAGGCGTGTGCCACCACCACCCAGGTGGGCATTATATTTTTTAAATTACATTTGTTTGGTTGGTTGGTTGGTTTGTAAGTGTATGTATGTGTATGTATATGATGTGGTGTGTAGTACTGCTATGTATGTGTGTGTGTGCATGAATGCGTGAGTGTGGTAAGTATGTGTGTGGTGTGTGTGTGGCATATGTATGTATATGATGTGTGTGGTGTGTATGTATGTGTATGTGGTGTCTATGTGTGTGGTGTGTATGTATGTGATGTGGTGTGTCTGTGTGTGTGTTGTGAATGTTTATGTTATGTGTGTATGTATATGATGTGATGTGTGGTGTGTGTGTGTGGTGTGTGTGTATGTGATGTGGTGTGTCTGTGTGTGTGTTGTGAATGTTTGTTATGTGTGTATGTATATGATGTGATGTGTGGTGTGTGTGTGTGGTGTGTGTGTGGTGTGTGTACATGCAAGCGTGAGCGTGTAGGTCAGAAGACAACTTGCAGGAGTCCATTCTTTCCTTACCGCATGGGTTCCAGGTCATCAGGCTTAGCAGGAAGCTCTTTTAGATGCTGAGTCATCTCACCAGTTCTGCTTTCTGTGTTGTGAAATTGGGTTTCTCTAGGCCAGGCAGGCTTTGAACTTGCCATCCTCCTGTCTTAGCCTCTGAGTGTTGGGATTGTAAGCCCGTCTCACCACGGCCAGTTCTAAATTACTTACACGAGTCAATACCCTGCTTCTTCCATGTAGATCACCTCCCTAAACCATGTCTCCCCACACCAGCATCTGTCCTTTAACTTCCCTTTGCCCTCACACATCATGTGACTTTAATTTTGTGGGGTTTTTTGTTTTTATTTTCTCTATTGAACACATCAATCTTTTACAATATAGTTGGGATTTCATCAGTAGGAACCCATTAACCTTTCCCCTTTAGTTTGTTTGCTTCTGAGATACGTTCTCCATGGATGGTTTGGACTTCCTGTGTGGACCATGAGGGTTCCAGAACCTTTAGCCTTCTTCCTGCCTCTGCCTTACCCATAGCGTGTGCCACTTCACCCAGATCCCCCCATTATAAATGTATTTTATTCTTGAACTTTGATGCCTTAAGTTTAGTGTTCCATCTGTGTGGCAAGGGCAGGAATCGGGCCTGATGAGTACCTCGGCCTGTCTCTTATCCGACAACATCCCTGACTTTCCAGCTGCAGAGGCTGACACAGACTAAGCCAAGCTGGAGCAGGGAGTTCCTGATGATATCACTGCTGGCTGTGGGAAAGGACCTTTCCATGCTGCCCTCACAGCAATGGCTGCTCCTCCTTGCGTGCCCCCATCACTGCTACCTAGCAATTAGAGGATCATAGGTCCTAGCACCTGCTCCCAACACTCTGTTCCCACCAGAGCAGATGCCCCCCCACCCACTGAATCTCACTGGGAACTTGAACAGGGTGTGGCTCCCATGGCCCCATGGCTCATGGTGCTGGGAATACTAGCTACTTCATACATGATTATTGAATGAGCACATGACAAGCATGCCTATTTCCTATCAGCACTTGACTTTTATAGGAAATGCCTTTTGGTATTTTTGTTCCTTTTTTTATTATGCCCAAATCTGCAATTCCTGCAAGCCGACAGGAAACCAAGAGTCCTGTATGTAAAAGCAAAGAGCCTTTACTTTAATCAAGTTTGCAAACTTGGTCTCTCCGCATGTCCAACGTATTGGAATATCCAGAGAGCCCCGAGCTCAATTAGAATTGGGTTTTTATAGTAGTAAAGGTGGAGGTGAGGGCTCTCTGAGGTTCAGGACCCCTGATTGGCTGACATTTGTCTAGGGGTGTCCTGGTGAGGTACACTGGCAGGTGATCCTATCTACAGCAGTTGGAAAGTCAGGCATTTTCTTTGAATGGTCTGCTCTTGGGTGGGGGTTGGGTAATCTCAGTTTTGCCTGCTTGTGTGTCTGTGTGAGGGTCGTCAGGTCCCCCAGACCTGGAGTCACAGACAACTGTGAGCTGCCATGTGGGTGCTAGGAATTGAACCCAGGTCCTCTGGAAGAGCAGCCAGTGTTCGTAACCGTTGAGGGTTCTTAAGGAAAGCCTCAATTGCACCACACTTACACTTATCTCTTTGGTGAGACCATCATCTTCCGCAGGCCCTGGATGGAAGGGGAGTGTGGGAAATGTAGTCTTTGTGCCCAGCTGATTGTTGGGGGATTCAATTATCAAAGAAAAGGAGACTGGATGAGGAGAGAACTGGCAGGTTGCCAAACACACAACACTTGAGTGAGAATTTTTCTGTTACTATTTGAGATTTGGTCCCAAAGTAGAACAAAGGGGTGCAAAATGCCTCAAATCTAAAATGAAGAGCCTCCAGGGAGAGCCAGCTCTAGGGGTATGCAGTCTCTAAGGTCTTCCGGAGGCCCCATCCTCAGAAGGGCTCCTCAGACTTGGCTAAATGCTCTGACGTCCCTGTGGTGAGATTCCGGATGTTATCTCCGCTGTGTCCCTAAGGGAATTCGGATGAGATGAAGCTCATACTTGAGCGGGGAGAGGAGCTGTTGTGTTGCTCTGCCTAGTGCCTCACTCATCAGATCTCCCTGAGGCAAAGGCCTGAGAGGGATGGAGAATTTTTATTGAATAAGTTAAGAACTCTAACTTAGGCCTGGGGCAATGGCTTAGTGGGTAAGTTGCTGGCCCTGCAAGCGTGAGAACCAGAGTTTGATACCTAGAATACAAGTAACAGGCAGAGCAGCCTGTGTCTACAACTCCAGCAATGGTTGAGATAAGGGTCGGAGGATGGAGGACAGAGACACACAGATCCCAGTAGCTCATTGGCTAGCCAGCCTTGCTGAATCAGCAAACTCCAGGTCATTGAGAGACTATCTCCAAAACTCAGAGAGGGGGCTTGGGAGATGACTCAGCAGCTAAGAAGTCTAGCTGCTTTCCCAGAGGGCCAGGGGTTCAATACCCAGCTTCCACCTGGCAGCTCACAACTGTCGGTAACTCCAGTTCCAGGGAATCCAATAGCCTCACACAGACATCCATGCAGGCAAAACACCTATGCACATAAAATGAACCAAGCGGCAGGTTTAGCTAATCTGAGTAGGGAGCCTGTAGGGAAGCAGACAGAGGAGGAGGAGGAAGCGGTGGTCCACATTTTCTGCACACACTGTCAACATCTGCACACGGACCAGGGAAAGGCTTTGTCATTTGCCTGGGTCTGGGGCATTAGAATCATTGACATGGCTGCACTCGTGTCAACAATACACATTCGCTCAGGACTTCATCTGTGCCCCACATTCCTGCTCTTCCTTCCCTCACTCCATTCAGGACACGTTCTCAGTTTGTGACGGATTCTGTGCAGGAGAAGATGGTCAGGGCAGTGGGTATCACGAGGGTATGCTGGAAAATGGCTGACAATCAGTGCCCTAGTTGTAACATTTGCCTGCTTCCTTGACAGCTTCACCTCACAGTGCCTGATTTCTCTTCTGCTTCTTGACTTCTTTGTTTGTTTTTGTTTTTCAAGACAGAGTTTCTCTGTGTAGCCCTGGTTGTCCTGAAGCAAGTTTTGTGGACCAGGCTAGCCTCACACTCAGAGACATGCCTGCCTCTTCCTCCTGAGTGCTGTGATTAAAGGCATTCACCACCATTGCCCACTTTTTTTTTTCTTAAGATGGTTTCTACGTAGCTGTCTGTCCTGGAACTCACAATGTAGACCAGATTGCCTTGAACTCTGCTTCAGAATGCTGGAATTAAAGTCATGCACCACAGTACTTGGCACTCATCTGTTTCTTTAATCTTTTCCATTGTCTGATTGTGTGTTTGTGTATGCATGCAGGTAACGCCCTAATGTGTGTATCTGTGTACGTGGACACAGGTAACGCCCTAATGTGTGTATGTGTGTATGTGGACACAGGTAATGCCCTTATGTGTGTATATGTGTATCTCTATGAATAGAGGTCAGAGGATATCCTCTGGTGGAGTTCCTTAGGAGCCTTGTTTTTGTTTGTTTGTTTTTGCTTATTTATTTATTGGGGTGGTAGGGCATGCCACAGTGTTTTTGGAAGTCAGAGGACACTTTGTGGGAGTCATTCTTCTCTACCTTGTGAGCCTTGGGGATCAAGCTTGGGTCCTTACACATGTATAAGCACTTTACTGACTGAGTTAGCCACCTATCATAAGTCCTGTTAGCAGGGCTGAGGGAGCAGTTCAGTTCACAGAGAGCTAGCCTAGCTTGCAAAAAGCCCCAGGTTCCATTCCAAGCACAGTATACACCAAGCATGGAGGTGCATGCCTGTAATTCCAGGCACAGAGGCAGGAGGATCAGAAGTCCAAGGTCTTCCTCAGCTGTATCATGGGTTTGAAGCCAACTTGAGCTCTAAGACCTTTCAAATCTGGTCTATTTATTAAACATGATGATCTCCAGGTTTGTTGTCTTGTGATATTCTATTAGGAGAAAGAATAGAACTCCCATTTAGGGGCTGGAGAGACAGTTCAGTGCTTAAGAGCACTGACTGCTCTTCCAGAGGACCCTGGTTCAATTCCCAGCACCTACATGGCAGCTCACAACTGTCTGTAATTCCTGCTTCAGGGGACCCAACACCATCACACAGACATACACACCAATGCACATAGAATAAAAATAAATTTTAAAAAACCCTATTTAAAAGACAGGGGAGCCAAGAGCATTAGATACTTTATGGCCAGATGCAGCAGCAAAGGTTTACCCAGTCCTCAGAAGCACACTGGGATGAATAAGCAGGAGCTCAAGGCCAATTTGGGCTGCACAGCAAGACCCTGTCTCAAAGGAAACAAAACAAAAACAGCCAGGTGATGGTGGCTTCCACCTTTAATCCCAGCACTCATAAAGGAGAGGCAGGTTGGATCTCTGAGTTTGAGGCCAGCCTGGTCTACAGAGCGAGTTCCAAGACAGCCAGGGCTACACAGAGAAATCCTACCTCGAAAAAAACCAAAACCAAAACAAACAAAAAGCATCTCCCTCCAACATGCAGGGAGTATAGCTCAGTAGAAAAGCACTTGCTTAGCATATGTGAGAGCCTGGGTCCAATGCTTATCACCCCACAGACACATGAATAAACTAGCCATAGTGGAGACAGAGGCAGGTGAACTTCTGTGAGGTGGAGGACAGCCTGTTCTACATAGTAAGTTCCAGGACAACCAGGGCTACCTAATGAAGTAACCAAATAACAACCCAGAAGTTTCTAGTATTTAACCTAATATAAAAAGATCTATTAAGTGATACTTAGGAAAGTGTAATTTTAAATGACTCATATCCATTTTCATTTTGCATGGAGATATGTGTTTGGCATTCTAATTTATATAGGAACTCAACAACACTGGTAACATTTAACAATATTTGTAATATTGCTGAATGAATAGTCACAGAAATTGCTTGGATTTTCTCTGCAGAAAGCTGAGTTATATCTTTTCTTTCTCCTCTTTATCTTCTCATGTAAGAGAAGGTCTTACCCAGCCAGGCTGGCCTGGGCCTCACTATGAAAATCAGGCTGGTTGGGAACAGGCAGCAACTCTCCCAACTCTGCCTCCTTAGCCTCTGGGACTCCAGGTGTGGCCACTAAACCTGGCTTCGTCCTTGTTTCCAAGGAGTCCTCAGTTAAGAAACGTATGTGAGTAGGATTGGTGGCGTGTACCTTTGATCTTAGCACTCCTTGGGAGGCAGAGATAGAAGGAGCTCTGAGTTGGAGACCAGCCTGGTCTACATAGAGAGTTCTAGGACATCCAGGGCTACACTAAGAAGCTCTGTCTCGGACATTTAAAAGAAGAAGAAGAAGAAGAAGAAGAAGAAGAAGAAGAAGAAGAAGAAGAAGAAGAAGAAGAAGAAGAGGAGGAGGAGGAGGAGGAGGAGGAGGAGGAGGAAGAGGAGAAGGAAAGAAAGAAAGAAATGTGTGTGTTGCAATCGGTTTCCCAGTTTAGTTTTTTTTCTTTCTGTTCAAATATGCTTTGATGAGTCACAAACCAAAGTACAACAAAATGAACAAAAGATAACCCAGGCGTTGAGTGCAATAAGCATTCTCTTTCACTAGAAAGAAAAATATCTTGAGTAGATATAAAAATAAACAAGTCTTCAAGTTGTCATCATTAGGAAGCTTTGGGAGCAACGAGGTGATCTTCATGTTCTTTGCAGCTGGAGGCAACCACCCCTACTGCTGCATTCGGGTCCTAGGATCGCAAGCCATTGTGTGTCTTCTGAGCAACGATCTGGTAAGCTTTATGGCGCTCACATGCCTAGTGAGGCAAAGGGAAAAAGTCCATATCATGGGCAAGTCAAAGCAGGGAGCACAGACCCAAGATTGATGGGTCACCTGGCTTTGCCATAGGGCAGTAACACCTTTCACTCAGATTCTCTCTTGTGCAAAACCAAACGATTAATTATATCTAAACTAGACAATGTTGTTTGTTTCTAGTCACTTGTTTTAGACTTAACTTTGGGAACATAAGAAGTTAAATCTGAACATCCCAAGAAGTTGATCCTTTATGAAGCGACCGACTACTAACTTATGTGTCTTAGAAGATGAGGATTTTATAGCTTTATTCAGCTCACCCCTGCACGATCCAGAAAGCCCCATTCCTGTCTCTCCCAGACCCTACTTACTCAGAGACTCTCTGAACAAAGGAGAACACCCTAAAGCCCAGTTGCAAATTCTTGGCAGCTCCATAGCTTCCTCCCCTGAAGTTGCCAGCTGCTCAAGTCCCAAATAAGGCCTTCAGCTTTTGACCGTACTTGGGCACAAACCCAGCTGGTGGCAGACACGTCATCACCCCTCGCCCCACAATCTATATAATCTCCCTTCTTTAGTCTGATTGTGTGGCCTCTCCAGCCCTGATCTCTGAGACTGGAGAACCTGTCCAGGAGTCGCTTTGCTCAAAGAAACCTGTTGTTATACTCTTTTCAGTTTGGCTTGATCTGGCTTACTGTGTGGGTGGAGAAACCTATTATGTGGGAGGGGGAACCTATTACAAACCAATAGCCAAATACAAAACGCTATTGTCCACCTCTGACTTTTTGATGTAAGTTAGTTTTTGTTTTTGTTTTGACACAGGTCTCTCTATGTAGTCCTGGCAGACTCCCCACCTCTTCTCCTCCCAGCCCCCAGCTGGGATTAAAAGCATGTTCCACCGTACCTGGCTTTTACGCAAGGTATTTTTTGTTTGCTTGTTTTGTTTTTGTTTTTCCAGACAGGGTTTCTTTGAGCAGCCCCGGCTGTGCTAAAACTCACTCTGTAGACCAGGCTGGCCTCGAACTCAGAGATCTGCTTCCCTGTGCCTCCTGAGTGCTGGAATTAAAGGCATGCACCACTACCTTCTGGCTGACTTTTTTTCAATACTGGACATTTTTTTTCAATACAGTGTCTTGAGCATGTGAGGCAAGCCCTCTACCACTGAGTTACATCCCAGCTATGAAAAGTTCTTCTTATACTTAAAAAAATAAAATAAAAACCCTCACTGTTGATCTTCCAAACTACACAAGGCTTTCTAAAGAAGCATGGCTATATTTTACCTTTTCTATGTTTTTAAGGCTTTCTAAAGAAGCATGACTATATTTTACCTTTTCTATGTTTTTAATGCATTTTAGTTATATGTGTTTGTATCCATGTATCTATGTATGCATATTTAGAGGTCAGAAGACAGTTTGTGGGAAGTAGTTCTCACTCTCCACCATGTGGGTTCCAGGGATCGAACTCAGGTTGTCAAGCTTTGTGGCAGTCACTTTACTCACTGAGCCATCTCATTGGCACTGTCTTTTATTTTATTTTATTTATTATGTGTAATGTTCTGCCTGCATATACACCTGCAGGCCAGAAGAGGGCACCAGACCTCATTACAGATGGTTGTGAGCCACCATGTGGTTGCTGGGAACTGAACTCAGGACCTCTGGAAGAGCAGCCCATGCTCTTAACCTCTAGGCCACCACTCCAGCCCATCTATTTCTATTTTTAACAGAATCTCACTGTGTAGCCCAGGCTGGCCTCAAATTCTCCTCTTCCTTAGCTTCCTAAGAGCTAGAATTACAGGCATACCCAGGACTGGTTCTCACAACTTTTTATTTATTTACTTATTTTTGGTTTTGCAAGATAGGGTTCTTGCTACATTTTATTATTTATTTACTATTTGTTTATTTACTTATTTATTTTTGAATTTTTTGAGACAAGGTTTTTCTGTGTAGCCCTGGCTGTCTTGGAACTCACTCTGTAGACCAGGCTGGCCTCAAACTCATGGAGATCTGTCTGCCTCTGCCTCCCAAGTGCTGGGATTAAAGGTGTACACCACCACCCAGCGCATTTTCTTTTTTGTTTGTTGTTAGTTTGTTTTGTTTTTGAGACAGGGTTTGTCTGTATTTTTGGAGCCTGTCTGGAACTCACTCTGTAGTCCAGGCTGGCGTCTAACTCACAGAGATCCACCAGCCTCTGCCTCCCAAGTGCTGGGATTAAAGGTGTGTGCCACTACCGCCTGGCTTCAATTTTTTTTAAAAGATTTATTTTATTTGGGAACGGAATTCAGGTCCTTGTAAGATCTATAAACACTCGGTCTGGAGAGATGGCTCAGAGGTTAAGAGCACTGACTGCTCTTCCAGAGGTCCTGAGTTCAATTCCCAGCAACCACATGGTGGCCCACAACCATTTGTAATGAGACCTGGTGCCCTCTTCTGGCCTGGAGGCATATACACAGACAGAATATTGTATACATAATAAATAAATACATCTTAAGAAAAAAAAAGAAATTGTTTTAAAAAAAAGATCTATAAACACTCTTAACCACTGAGCCATCTTGAGTCCCTCTGACGTCTTTAGTTCTCTGTGTATGTGGGTATGTACATGTGAATGCAGGTGCACAGTATGAACAGCAGACCCTGGAGCTGGGGTTACATTGTAGTTGTGAGCCGCCATGTGGCTGCTGGCAACCAAACCCAGGTCCTCTGCAAGAGCAGCCAGTGCTCTTAACTGCTGAGCCATCTCTCCAGCCCCTTACTACATTTTAATGTTATTATTAGGTGATTTTCAAATGTGCTCTGAAATATTATGCTGTTGGAACCACTGCTGGACTTCGGAGCATTCTTTACTGCTCTGTTGTAATGTACCCTGAGAGTAGGAAGGAGGCCCCATCTCCTAGATAACACCAAGGACTGACTTTGAAGAAAAGAGAAAAAGGAAGAAGAAAGGGAAAGAGATGACTAGGTGATACAAAGACAGAGTGAGAGCATCAGGCAAATCTGCCAGGATGGAGGAGCCAGGCTGGAGAGATGGCTCAGAGGATAAGAGCACAGGCTACTCTTGCGGAGGACCGGGGTTCAATTCCCAGCACTCAGATGGTGGCCCACAACCATCCTTATCTTCGGTTTCAGGGCATCTGATCCCTTCTTCTGACCTCCTCAGGCATCAGGGGCGCACATGGTGCACATATATACATACAGATAAATCATACACACACACACACACACGTGCGCGCGCAGAATAAGATAACTTTTTTAAAAAGTACCAATGGAGAAGTCTGGCCTGAGGGGGCAGCCCACAATCCTAGCATTCAGAGGGATAAGGATCTTTTGAGTCCAGAAGTTTGTGACCAGCACAGACAACACAATAAAATCAGCAAAGGGAAGAAGGGGGAAATAAAATTAATCGATCTATTAAATTAAGGGGGGCTTGAAGGTGGCTCAGAGAGAAAAAAATATTTGCTGCACAAACCTGACAGGCAGAAATTTTTTTCTCTTTCTTTCTTTCTTTCTTTCTTTCTTTCTCTCTTCTTTCTTTCTTTTTTTTTTTTTTTTAAGACAAGGTGTTTCTACATAACCTTGGCTGTTCTAGAACTCTCTGTGTAGACCAGGCTGGCTTCAGACTCACAGAGATCTGCTGCCTGCCTCTGCTCTCTGAGTACTGGGATTAACGGTATGGGCCACCATGCCTGGCTGACAACTGGAATTTGATTGCCACATCTCACTGTAGAAGGAGAAAATCAACTCTTTGACCTCCATGTATGCACTGTGGAACACACATCAAATTTACACATACAATAATAGTAAATAAAAATAAAGTGGAATGACTGGACTGGAGAGATGGCTCAGCAGTTGAGAACACAGCTCTCGCAGAGGACCCAAGTTCGGCTCCTGACGTCCATAGAAGGACTCTTATTTTCTTTAGCTTTCCAGCTGTTCTCAAACAAGTCATGCTGAATTATTTTTTCCCGTAGCTAGAACCCTAGGCCAACCCTGAGTCTTCAATTACAGCGACAGCCTCAGTCCCCCTTCCCCTCATTCCTGATCTCATCTTCTGACAGTGCTCTCTGTTCAAAATTTTAAACATGTATTTATTTATTAGGTGGGGATAAACACAAGCCACAGAGCAAGTGTGTGGGGGAGGCAGAAGAAGTTTTGATGTAGTCAGGAGTCTCCTTCAACTGTATGGAAGGCCCCAGGAATGAAACTCAGGTCACCAGCAGACTGACAGCCAGTGCTTTCACCCGCCGAGCCATCTCGCCAGCCCTCACGTAGAGATCTTTTAACAACGTGGATCGGACTGCATAATAACGCTGCTCCAAACTTTTTTTTAAAGACAGGGTCTTGAGTATCCTAAACTGGCTTAGAACAGAAGAGAGTGGATGGTTTCGAATATCTGATCCTCCCAAGTGCTGGGATTACAGGCCAGGTTTGCTTTTCTTTTGTTTGCACTTCTTTTGCTGTTTGTTTTTGTTTTGAGACTGGTTCCCTGCTAAGTAGTTTCCTGCTAAGGGTGGCCCAGAACTCTCTTAAGTAGCCCTAGCCTGGGCTGACTTTGAACTGGAGAGCTTCAGTGGTCCACCCCTCCTCTGCTGAAAACTTTGGAATAGCTTCTCATTGTAAAATCCAAAGCCCTCCTGGGCCCACCCTGCTTCTCTCCTCTTCTATTCCCTGCATTATTTTTCCTCCAGCATGATGGGGTGTCCCTCCACTTCTGGACGCCAGCTTCTCCTCTTCACTCATGACTCAAGTCTCCTGGACATCACTTCTGAGCGGCCATTGGCCATTCTCACAGGGTTCTCTTGCCGCAGACTGTTTATGCCACATCAGTCATCAGTCGAGGGCTGGCTCTCATTGGTCCATTCTGGACTGACACTCCCAGGAATGGCTGGTCACTGTTGCCAAGGGGCTGACACGTTCTGACTGGCCTGGCCTGAGTCACCTGCTCTTGAGCTGATGGAAGTGTGAGTTGAGAGGAGAAAGACAATCCCCTTGAGAAAAATAGGGGTCCTGTTACCAGAAGGGTGAGGTAATACTGCTCAACAAGAATAATAGAGGGGCATTTTCCATGTTCGCCCAGCTGACAGACAGGAAGTGCTATAAAAAAAAAAGAGCAGAAATAAATCAGCTTGTATTGACCATGGGAGCCCTTGGGGGTCTTCTTTTACCACCATTTATTCATTTAACAAAATTTTATTGATATCACTCATTTATCGGCTTTGTCTAGAGGGAATCTGCTGCTGTCTTGAATTAAAATGTAATATGTGGTGCCTGCCTATAAACCCAGAACTCAGGGGATGAAAGCAGGAGAATCAGGAGCTCAAAACCGGGCTTAGAAAGTAAAGAGGGTGGCAGAAGCCCGATGTGGTGGCGAACACTTTTAATGTTCCCAGCAATCGGGAGGCAGAGGCAGGCAGATTTGATCTCTGCGAGTTCAAGACCAGCCTGATGTATATAGAAAGTTCCAGCCAGGGCTACACAGGGAGACCCTATTTAAAAGGAGAAAGAAAGAAAGAAAGAAAGAAAGAAAGAAAGAAAGAAAGAAAGAAAGAAAGAAAGAAAGAAAGAGAAAGAAAGGCTATAAGCCTAGACTTTTTGAATGGTAGCTGACATTCATTCAATAACATTTTTTATATTTCTTATGGTTTATTTAACTTTATTTTATGTGCATTGGTGTGAAGGTGTCAGATCCCCCGGAACTGGATTTTCAGACAGTTGTGAGCTGCCATGTGGGTGCTGGGAATTGAACCCGAGTCCTCTGGAAGAGCAGTCAGTGCTCTTAACCGCTGAGCCATCTCTCCAGCCCCCATTCAATAACATTTTTTAGCTTTTACTAGCTGAGGAGGTTTGCTTGAAAATGCCCCCATAAACTTATGGGGAAGGAGAAAGACATTATTGAAGGTGTGGCCTTGTTGGAGGAAGTGTGTTACAGAGGGTGGGCCCTGAGGTTTCAGAAGGTCAAACCAGACCCAGGGTCAATCTCTTCCTGTTGCCTAGGGATCCAGATGTAGAACTCTAAACTACTTTGCTAGCACCATGTCTGCCTGTATGCCACCATGCTTCTTGCCATGACGATAATGGACTAGACCTCTGAACTGTAAGCCAGCCCCAGTTAAATGTTTCCTTTATAAGAATCGTTTTGGTCTTGGTGTCTCTACACAGCAACAGAACCCTGACTAAGAGCCTAGCCTTGGAGAAGAGCAGCTGCGAAGGCCACAGGCAGTTTCCTCTTGGGGCTTTAGTGAAAGACTGACAGCCAAAGACCAGGAGATCTCCTGAAACTCATGTTTCTGTAGGGGAGGTGGGTGGGGTGGGGTAGTGGTGGTTGGGGGCCATTTTCAGAGTAGCTTTTTTAACCTTTGCAGTTGCATGCTTGTATAAATCAACGTTTTAAAAGTAATGCCTAGGGACATGGCTCAGTTGGTAAAGTGCCAGCCACACAAGCGTAAATTCTAATTCCCCGACCCATGTAAAGAGCCTGGAAGAGCAGCAACCATTCATAACCTCAGGACTGGGGAAGCAGAGACAGGAGGATCCTGGGAGTTCATTGGCTAGTCAGTCTAGTCCAATTGATGAGCTCCAGGTTCTACAAGAGATCCTGTCTCAAGAAATAAGGTGAAGAGCAGCATGGGTGTTGGTTCTGTGGGTAATCCTGCCCTAATGACTTGATTTCATTTCTGAGACCCACAAAGTGAAAGGAGAAGATGGATTCCTGTAAGTTATCCTCTGACCTCCTTATGTGTGCTTTGGCACATGTCCCATCCCTATACACAAATAAATATAATAACTGTAATAATAAAAAATAAGATAATGTAGAGAGCAAGGAAGACTCTGATGTTGATCCCTGGCCTTCATATATACACATGTTCATATGTCCATATTCCCACGTGAACATGTACATACCACACACACGGACAGACAGAGAGAAAGCCAATGCCATTAAGAGTTAACGATGCCCAGGAGAATTGAAAGAAGACTGGAGGGCTGGAGACATGGCTCAGTGGTTAAGAGCACTGCCTGCTCTTCCAAAGGTCCTGAGTTCAATTCCCAGAAACCACATGGTGGTTCACAACCACCTGTAATGAGATCTGGTGCCCTCTTCTGGCCTGCATACCACTGTATACTTAATAAATAAATAAATCTTTAAAAAAAAAAAAGAAGAAGAAGAAGAAGACTGGAAATGCCAACTGCTGACAAGGGTGTTGGCATTGCTAGTGAGCCTGTGGAATGGTAGGAACAATTTACACAGCTGTTTGGCAGTTTCTGATAAAATCACACACAATTACCCCATGACTCAACCTTCCTGCTTTTACTCAAGAGAAATAAAAAACAAGCTTTAATGAAAGATTTAGAGCCGGGCAGTGGTGGCACATGCCTTTAATCCCAGCACTTGGGAGGCAAAGGTGGATCTCTGTGGGTTCGAGGCCAGCCTGATCTACAAAGCAAGTTCCAGAACAGCCAGGACTGTTACATAGTTTGGGGGTCTGGAAAGATGGCTCAACAGTTAAGAGCAGACTGCCCTTCCAGAGGACCCAGGTTCAATTCCCAATGCCCACATGACAGCTCACAACTGTTTGTAACTCCAGTTCCAGGGGATCTGGCATCCTCACACAGATATACATGCAGGCAAAACACCAAGGCACATAAAAACAAATAAACCTTTTCAAAAATTCCCTTTTTTAATGTGCATTAGTGTTTTGCCATGGGTGGTGGGTCAGTTGTGAGCTGCCACGTAGGTGCTGGGAATTGAACCTGGGTCCTCTCGAAGAGCAGTTAGTGCTCTTTAACCACTGAGTGAGCTCCCCAGCCCCAAGTTTTACTGATTTTATTATGTGTCTGTCTGTGGGTTTGTGCACGAGAGTACTGGTGATAGGGACACCAGAGGGGTTGGACCGCCCCTGCAGCTGGAGCTGCAGGCAGTTGTGAGCTGTTTGAGGCGGATGCTGTGGAGCAAACATGTCCTCTGCAAGTGCACTACATACATTCTCTTCATGTCCAAGCCATCTCTCCAGCCCAAATTAAAACAAAACAAAACAAAAAACCAACCGTGTATGTGTATGTCCATGTAAGCCACTGCCACAATGGTGCCGGCTCTCTTGGGGAACAGGGAAGAGTGGTGGATCTCTTGTGACAGATGGTTGTTAGCTGCTCATAGAAGCACAATAAGTATTCTTTTTTTTTTGTTTATTTTTTAAAAGTATACTTTAAAACTCAATTAAGTTTTTGGGGTCTGCATAGGGTAGAGAATTCAGGCCACACATTTATTGTATTTTATAAAAAGGAAAAACAAAGGTTGTAAAATGCAGCTATTATGAAAGATGAACCATTATACACATATTAAAGGGCTGCTTCCCAGCTCTGCATTGACAGTGGTATTGGAGGATTAGCCACTGACTTCTTTCTTTCTGAGACACTTTCAGGTAACTCTGGCTGCCTCTGAGTTCACTTTACAGTGGGGGATGGATGACCTTGAACTTTTGATTCTCTTGCTGCTAACCTCTCAGGTCCTGGGATTATAGGAATGCACTACCACAGACTTTCCAAGTGCTAGAGATTAGTACTCAGGGCTTTGCACATTTTAGTCAAGCCCTCTCCCAACTGAGCTACATCCCCAGTCCTCTCCAATTTCATTCACATGGTTTATGACACAACAGTAAGACACAAAAAAACAAAACAAAACCCAACAAGATTTTTGAACAATCATTCATTTCCAAGCCCCTACATGGGAAGTAGCAGGTGAATATCTGTAGGAATACAATTTGTTGTCTGCTCCTCCACTCAGAAGTAGCCCTGTGTCTGTCCAGTGCATACTTAGAACTTTATCTTCATGAGCAGCTAGATCATAGAGAGGAGCCTTACAACTACGTGTATCCCACCGCTTGACAATATTATCTAACGAGCCTGAAATCAGCTGCTGTTCGCGGGTAGGAGACCACTTCACTGACGTTACCCAGCCTGTATGTGAGATGAGGGACGGCGGTAAGTATTCCTAACCCTTCAGTCATGTCTCCAGACTCCCCATCCCCCGTCCTTCTTTGAGAAGTCCTTCTATGTAGGCCAGACTGGCTTTATACTAGAAATCCTCCTGTTCCTCTAGCCACAGGAGTGATGGGGTTGCAGGCATACATGACCATGTCAGGCTAAAATACCTGCCTTTCCACTTATATTAAGATACAACCTGTTGGGTGTGGTGGTGTCTCATGGGCCATGAGAAGCAGGTGACAACTAGTGTTCATATGTCAACTCACCAGAGGCATGGTTATCTGATGGAGGATTGATTAATCCTGTCTAGGCAAGGTCTGCAGGACCATTGACTCTGAAAGCTGTGGCTCACTTTTGCTGAAGTAGCTTGGTGTCTCCCCTACACTTGCATTGTAGTATGTAATCTCACGTGATGGATACTTGTAATCTCATGATTGCATCTCCGTCTTATGGGCACATGTATATGTGGGTGGTCAGGTAGACGACTCTGGCGGGTTGACATCTAGTTGCCACCTGCTTCTGTGACAGTGGTGCACACTTTTAATCCCAGCACTGGGAAAGCAGTTGGATCTCTAGGAGTTTGAGGGCCACTTTAGTCTACACAGTGAGTTCCAGGACAATCAGGGCTATGTAGAGCAACCCTGTCTCAATGAACAAACAAACAAATAAATAGAATGAAAACAACTTACCCTATGATGACAGATGCTGGAAGTACAGAGGCACTGGGAAGGGACCCCCAAAGACCTTCCAGGGAGCTATTTTTGTTTTTTGAGACAAGATTTCTCTGTGTAGCCCTGGCTATCCTGGAACTGGGAATTGAACCTGGATCTTCTTGAAGAGCAGTTAGTGCTCTTAACCACTGAGCGAGCTTTCCAGCTCCAAGTTTTACTATACTCACTCTGCAGACCAGGCTGGTCTCAAACTCACAGAGAGCCACCTGCCTCTACCTCCCAAGTGTTGGGATTAAAGGCGTGTGCCACCACTGCCTGGCTTCAGAAAGCTGTTTTATTTTGTTATGGGTATGGTTGTTTATGTCTGTGCACGCACCATGTGCATGCAGTGTCCTCGGAAGCCAGAAGAGGGCATCAGTTCCCCTGGAACTGGAGCTAAAGACAGTTATGAGCCACCATGTTGGTGCTGAGAATCAAACTTTGGTTCCTGGGAGAGCAGCCACTTTTCTGATCCACTGAACCTGCTCTCCAGTCCTGTGTTATTTATTTATTTACTTTAATTTTTAGACATTCTCCGTATCTTTATAAGGGCATGAATTACAGGGAGTTTTATTTGTAAAAATTCATAAAATTCATTATATCTTATAAACCTGTACTGAAATATCACTCTGTAGTTTACAAACAGGTATTTATAATGCCTTAGTTAAAGTTTAAAAATAGGGCGGGGCTGGAGAGATGATTGAGCAGCTAAGAACACTTGCTGCTCTTGTAGAAGACCAGGGTTTGGCTCTCAGTGTTCAGAGCTGTCTATAACTTGTTTTAGGGGCTCTGACACCCTCTTCTGGCCTCCTCCAACCCTGGTGACGAATACACATGATGGAAAAAAAAAGGGGGGGCTAGGTTGTAACTCAGTGTTAGAAATGCTTACTACATTCATAAGGCCCTGGGTATGAACTCCAGCACCCCAGACATTAAAATAAAATAAGATAAACTAAATTACAAACTGCCCTGTGTAGGGGCTGGTGCTGGAGAGATGGTTCAGTGTCTAACAGCACTGGATGCTCTTCCAGAGGACTCAGGTTCAGTTCCCAGCATCCACATGGCAGCTCACAGCTGTCTGTAACTTCAGTTCCAGGGGACCAGATACCCATGACAAAACACCAATGCACATAAAGTAAAAATAGATAAATTAAACAAAACAAAACAAATTGCCCTGGGAGGGAAAAATTCACAGTCACCCTCAACCGAACTGAGATAGTTGTTTGCCAAAGCAGCAAGTGCTTTTAATTGCAGAGCCGTTTTTTTCCAGCCCACTTATGGCTCGATTGTTCAAACAGTAATTGGAAGAATCTGGTAAGGGATTACTTCAGTAGTGTACCTCAGGGTGACTGGGTTAAGGTGTGGATGTGTCTGAGAGATAAGGTGAGACAAAGACAGGATATAAACTGTGGGGTGAGTGACGAGGTGGAATGAGGGACAGGGTGGGGCCATGGGGCAGGAGTTCATTTTTTTCGGCGGAGACCTTGAGAAGGCGGGTGCCCGGCTGCAAGCGCGCTGGGTACCCTTCCGACTGGTACCGGGTACCGGTTTCTCTGCTCCCACCTGCAGCTGGAAAGAGGTTATCGAGGCCAGGGGTCCACAAGGCGATCATTTATGTGCTGCATAATCCATCCACACTCCCCATGCAGGAGGGCTGGGCCAAGAGAATGTTCTAGGGAATAAATCAAGGGATGGCCCAGCGCTCGCACACACACCTCTTAGCAGACAAAGCAGACAAAGGAGTAGGGGAACCAGGACGAACTGAACCTCAAGAGGGCCAGGCTTCAAAATTTCGCAGCTCCTCGCGAAGGTGGTGATCCCAGCGGGAACAAAGGAGAGCAGGGGTGGGGCCGAGGCGGGGCCGAGCCAGGAGGAGCAGGAGCCAAATAGGGGGCGGAGCCAGGAAGATATGGGGGCGGGACCAAGTTGGGGATGGCGTCTGAGTGGGTAGTAGAGCGTGGTTAAGAGGAGTCTATCCAATGGGCGGGACCAAACTATGGGCGGAGCCTGGGGAACTAGTGAGCGGTCACGGTCATATGGGGCGTGGCGAGATAAGCAGGGGCAGGGCCTAGTCGGGGCGGGACCAAGGTTGTTGAGGCCGGGATTGCTCGTAGCTCGACCTTGGGCACCACAGGGCCGGAAAGCACTAGGTTCTGTGTTTTCCACTCCTGGAGCAGAGCTAGGGTGGGGTCCCGGACTGGGCCCAGAGAAAGTGGAAGTTGGTACTCTGCCTTGGGAGAGAGAGGTGGGCGGGATGTCCTGCCGAGGCTGAGTGTTGAGGGAGGAAAGCTGGCTGGAGGGGCGGCACAAGGCGGGACTGAGGCTGGGGGTCCAGAGGTTCTTTTCTGCAGAGATGGGGGGGGGTGAGGGGCTCTAGGTGGGGAAAACACGGAGGGGGCGCCAATGCAAGCGGCTAGCCTGGGAGAGTCAGTGGCTTGCTCCACAGCCCTGCTACTCCGCTGGCCGCACTAGGTTCCTAAGTGTCCAGAGTCCTAGCAGGTCCCAGCTTTGCTGCATAATCCTGGGGGAAGTACTTCCCCTCCTTGAGTGCTGAGGACTTTGTTGTCTTGTAGGATCGTAGGAGAGTGGGTTGAGACTGGAGGTTGAGGAAGGCTTACCACTTCCACTAGCATGCATTTTGTACGTACTAATAGCTATGTTCAAGAGCGGCTTGCACTCACTCCACACTACCCCGTAAAATGGTAGCGTTCTCCCGCGTGTAAACTGAGTTTACAACGACACAACCATGTACCACATGGTCATTGAACCATGACGTATCTGGAATCTGAGTTATTTCTGGAGTCTATCTCACCCCAAGCCTGTGCTCTTAGGCACCATGTAATTATTGTCTAATCATTTACCATTCATTCAAAAAATATTTATCAGCAGGTTGGTGTACCAGATGCCTGTAATCCCAGCACTCAGGTAGCTGCGGTGCGAGGATCTGGAGTTTGTCAGGGCCAGCTAAGGCTGCATAATCAGACCTTGCCTTAAACAAACAAACAAAACAAAAAATCACAACAATAACAAGAAAAACCACACACACATATGGTTTTGGGGATGGGTTGGTGTTGGAGGAGGCCGCTTATTTGTCCTGGCCACCAAGAACCAAAACAACCACACAAAATTATATTATTTAGGGGCTGGAGAGATGGCTTAGTGGTTAAGAGCACTGACTGCTCTTCCAGAGACCTGGGTTCAATTCCCAGCACCCACATGGCAGCTCACAACTGTCTGAAGATCCAGTTCCAGGGGATCTGACACCTTCACACCAATGCACATAAAATAAAAGTTAAGTAAACCATAAAAAATATTTTTAAAAAATTATATTATTTAGCCAGGCAGTGGTGGCGCATGCCTTTAATCCCAGCACTCAGGAGGCAGAGGCAGGCGGATCTCTGTGAATTTGAGCCCAGCCTGGTCTACAAGAGCCAGTTCCAGGACAGGCTCCAAAGCCACAGAGAAACCCTGTCTCGAAAAACCAAAAAAAATATATATATATATATATATTATTTAAAACACTGCTTGGAGGCTGGAGAGATGGCTCAGTAGTTAAGAGCACTGGCTGCTCTTCCAGAGGTCCTGAGTTCAATTCCCAGCAACCACATGGTGGCTCACAACCATCTGTAATGAGATCTGGCGCCCTCCTCTGGCATGTGGGCATACATGGAGGCAGAATGTTGTATACATAATAAATAAATCTTTAAAAAAAATAAAACACTGCTTGGTCCATTAGCTCTAGCTTCTTATTGGCTAACTCTTACATATTAATTTAACCCATTTCTATTAATCTGTGTATCGCCACGTGGCAGTGGCTTACTGGCAAAGTTCTGGCCTCTGTCTCTGGCAGGGTTACAGGGCTTTTCTCTGACTCCACCTCTCTTTCTCTCAGCATTCAGTGTAGTTTTCCCCGCCTACCTAAGTTCTGCCCTGCTATAGGTCCAAAGCAGTTTCTTTATTCATTAATGGTAATCACAGCACACAGAAGGAAATCCCACATCAGGCTGGTGCTTTTCAAGGTCCCATGTAGAACCATATACTTTATTATTTTTGTTTTTAATTATGTCTGTGTGTGGGTTTGTGCAAGTGAATGCAGGAGCCCATGGGAGTTGGAGGCGTTGGGTCCCCTGGAGCTGGAGTTACAGTTACAGGCAGCTGGAACAGTGTGAGTTGTCTGATGTGGTGCTGCAAACCAAATTCTGGTCCTCTGCAAGAGCAGCCAGTACTCTCAACCCATGAGCTATCTCTCCAGCCCCAAAACTATGTAGCTATGAAAATACAAACTTACCCTCCCCAGAACTTCACCACCTAATCCTTCCTTTTACTTTCTTCCTCCTCCTCCTCCTCCTCCTCCTCTTCTTCTCCTTCTCCTTCTTCTTCTTTTTCTTCTTCTTCTCCTTCTCCTCCTTCTCCTCCTCTTCTTCCTCCTCCTCTTCCCCTCACTCTCTCTCTTTTGAGACAAGGTTTCTCTGTGTCGCTGTGGTGCCTATCCTAGAACTAGCTCTTGTAAACCAGGCTGGCCTTGAATTCACAGAGATCACGCTGCCTCTGCCTCCCGAGTGCTGGAATTAAAGGTGTGTGCCACCAATCCCAGCTCAGGGTTTCTTCTTCTATACAGGGGGAAGTATACTTAGCAGCTGCTTCACAGGCTTTCTGTGAAGAAGGACTTCAGTGTGGCACTCTGTAAGTACTTGGTAACTTAATGACAATTATCCCCTACTTCCTGACTCCCAACTCCTACCTGCAGTGCCTTGTGCAGCTGGGTCCCAGGGCCTTTATGTCCTTCCTCCCTCAACATACCAGTTACACTGCGGGCCTGACTCCCTGGATAAGACACAAAGACACACAAGATGCATATGGGATATTGACCCTATGGGCTGAAGATCTCAGGTCAACAGTACCTGGGCAGGTAGGAAACTGCTGGATGTCAACTGAATATGAAATGCAACCAGTGGGCCTGGAGAGATGGCTCAGCGGTTAAGAGCACTGACTGCTCTTCCAGAGGTCCTGAGTTCAATTCCCAGCAACCCACATAGCTCACAACCATCCGTAATGAGATCTGGTGCCCTCTTCTGGCCTACAGGCACACATGCAGGTAGAATACTGTATTCATAATAAATAAGTAAATCTTTTTTTTTTTAAATGGGGGGATGGGGCTGGAGAGATGGTCCAGACGTTAAGAGCACTGGCCGTTCTTCCAGAGGTCCTGAGTTCAATCCCCAACAACCACATGTTGTCTCACAACCATCGGTAATGAGATCTAGTGCCCTCTTCTGGCCTGCAGGCATATATGCAGACAGAACACTGTAATAAATATAATAAATAAATAAATCTTAAAGAAAAGAAATTGAGCCAGCACCAATGTTTCAACTAGCAGGGAATGAGAAACCCTGGCTCAGGGCACAGAGAGTGTTTGCTATGGAGCAGCCACAAGGCTTGTTGGTGCTGTCTTTGAGAACTGACATTCTCTGTTCCACAGCTGAGTCACTGAGCTCATGTGGCGGTGACATGTCCATATTAGCACAGCCATATCCAGTCCAACCAGGATGTATCTGGGTCCTAAGATCCCCAACCGAGCTGTTCTTTACTTTTTATCTTTCTTTTTGTTGTTTTATTGAGACAGTTTGTTTCTCTGTATAGCCCTAGCTGTCCTGAAACTCACTCTGTAGACCAAGCCGACCTTGAACTCAGAGATCCACCTGCCTCTCCCTCCCAAGTGCTGGGATCAAAGGTGTGTGCCCCTTTGCTGTTCTTTCTTTCTTTCTTCCTTTCTTTTCCTTCCCTCCCTCCCTTCCTCCTCCTCCTCCTTCTTCTTCACAAGTATTATGCCTGCATGCGTGTCTGTGCACCACTTGCATGCCTGGTGCCAGTGGAAGTCAGATAAAGGCACTGGATCCCTTGGAACTGAAGTTACAGATGGTTGCAAGCCAATATGTGGGTTCTGGGAATCATACTAGGGTCCTCTGCAAGAGTAGCAAGTGCTTTTAATCACCAGGCCATTTCTTTAGCCCCAAAGGATGCCATCAGGAATTAAACCCTGGTCTCCTGACTGACAAGTGGAGACACTCAGCACTGTTCTGACAAGGATGACACCTTCTTTTACTTGTTGAGATGGGGTCTTATGTATTTCCGGCTAGCTTCTAACTCTATATATACTGAGGATGATCTTGAACTTCTGCTTCTCTCCCAAGTTCTGGGATTACAAGTGTGTATAACTGAACACAGTTTATGTGGTACCAGGCTTCATGCATGCTAGGCAAGCTCTCTACCAACTGAGCTATATCCACAACCCCTAAACCACATCTCTTAGTGGATATTCAGGAGACCATGAAGAATAGAGTGGGGTCCCCAAGGACTTACAATACTTTTTAAAAGGCATATTTACTTTTATATGTATGAGTGTCTCTCCTGCATGCATGCCTGCACCATACATGTGCCTGGTACCCAATGAGGGCAGAAGAGGGCATTGGATTCCCTGAAACTAGAGTTACAGATGGCTCTGAGCAGTCATGTGGATGATGGAAAACTAGCTCAGGTCCTCTGCAAGAGCAGCAAGTGCTCTTAGCTGCTGAGCCATCTCTCCAGCCCAGACTTTCAGTATTTTCAAAGGCTGGATAACTATCTCAGTGATTGGGAGAAGGTTGCTCAAGAATTTGGGGCTGTGATGACACATGTCTATGGTCCCAGGGGAGGTGGAGGAAATGCTTAAGCCCAGGAATTCAAGACAACCTGAATAGTATAACAAACCCTACCTAAGGAAGGAGAGGGGGAGGGAAAGAAGGAAGGAAGGAAGGAAGGAAGGAAGGAAGCAAGCAAGCAAGCAAGCAAGCAAGCAAAAAGCTGGGTATAGTGGCCCACATCTTCAATTTTAATACTTGGGAGGTGTGGCAGAAGGATTTCGTCCAATTCAAAGCTAGTTTGAGGGGTTGGAATGCAGCTCACAACTCCCTGGCTTAAATTCCCAGCACTGCATAAGCTAAGCGTGGTGGCACAAGCCTGTAATTGCAGCACTTGGGAGATGGAAGCAGGAGGATCAGAAGTTCAAGGCCAACCTAAACATGTGATACCAAGACATCTTATGTTTAGGGGGAAAAAAACAAAGGCCACTGAGATGGTTCAGCCAATGGAAGTGCTTGTTCTTGAAACCCTAGTCTCCACTACGGAAGGAGAAAACAGACTGCCCAAAGTTGTCCTCTGCCCAGGTGTGGTGGTACACAACTTTGATGCCAGCTCATGAGAGGCAGAGGTAGGTGGATCTCTGAGTACCTGGCCAGCCATAGCTACACACCTGTCTTGATTATTAGTTATCCTCTGATCTCTATAAGCACATCATGGTAGGCATACAATCACCCCACCCAATACATACAAAATAGATGAACAAAGTGTAATAAGATGTTTAAAAATAGTGTCAGTGTGGTAGTGCATGTCTTTAATCCAAAGCACTCAGGAGGCAGAGGCAGGTGGATCTCTGTGAGTTCGAGGCCAGCTTGGCCTACAGAGTGAGTCCCAGGACAGCCTTGACACAGAGAAACATTATCTTATTAAAAGAGAGAGAGAGAACAGAGAGAGAGAGAGACAGAAACAGTAAGTTAACAAGTTACAATTCTCCCTCACCGTTACATTTCGTGATTTTTGAGACAGGGTTTCACTATGTAGCCAAGGCTGACCTAGAACTCACTCTGTAGACCAGACTGGCCTCCAACTCACAGATCCACCTGACCCCGCCTCTCATGTGCTGGGACTGAAAGTATGTGCTACCACTGCCCAGCACATTTTGTGTTTTTTGAGACAGGGTTTCTCTATGTAGCTCTGGCTGTCCTGGAACTCTCTTTTGTCAGAGGTTCTGAACCTGTGGATTGAGGCCCCTTTGGGGATTGAACGACACTTCTTTGGGGGTTGCACATCAGATATCTACATTATAATAGATATAGTAGCAAAATTACAGTTACGAAGTAGCAACAAAATAATTTGGTAGTTGGAGGTAACCACAACAGGGGGAACTGTATTAGAGGGTCGCAGCATTAGGAAGGTTAAGAACTGGAGTGGCATTTCACTTGCATTTCAATAAATAAAACTTGCCTGAGCATCTGAAAAGTGAAACAGCCACACTGGCCAGCCTTATAGACCAGGCAGCAATGACACACACCTTTAATCCCAGTGGCCACACTGGCTTGCCATAGAAACCAGGTGGTAGTGGTACACGCCTTTAATCCCAGAACTAGAGAGGATTATAAAACGGGAGGAGACAGCTCTCAGACACAGTCTCATTTTGAGATTCCTGGAGGCAAAATTGCCATTTCAGTCTGAGGTCGAGGTAAGAGCCAGGCTGGCTGCTTTAATTTTTGGATCTTCAGGTTGAACCCCAATTTCCCTGAGACAGGCTGGCCTCAAACCTACAGAGAGC
The DNA here is from genome assembly GCA_004026605.1 of Ondatra zibethicus. Lineage (NCBI taxonomy): Eukaryota > Metazoa > Chordata > Mammalia > Rodentia > Cricetidae > Ondatra > Ondatra zibethicus. The sequence goes on along the minus strand of PVIU01002541.1, from coordinate 18,215 downwards.
CACCTGCCTCTGCCTCCTGAGTACTGGGATTAAAGGAGTGCAGCACCATACCTGGCTTCAGTTACATCTTATTTCTTTGTTCTGTGGCAATGGGGCTTGAACATGTTAGGTAGGTGTTCTACCGCTGAGTCATATTCCAAGACCTTTCGTTTTAAACATTTAAAAGTATTTCTTTTTTTTTTTTTTCTTTTTGGTTTTTCGAGGCAGGGTTTCTCTGTGGCTTTGAAGCCTGTCCTGGAACTAGCTCTTGTAGACCAGGCTGGGCTTGAACTCACAGAGATCCTCCTGCCTCTACCTCCCGAGTGCTGGAATTAAAGGCATGTGCCACCACCGCCCGGCTTTAAAAGGATTTATTATTTTAGTCTATGTGTATACATGATTTGCCTGGAAGTATATATGTGCACTTCATGAATACCCGGTGCCAGTAGAAGCCAGAAAAGTGCACTGGTTCTCCTGGAACTAGAGATAAGGATGGTTATGAACCACCATGTGGTCTGAGTGCCAAACCTGGGTCCTCTGCAAGGACTCAGAACCACTAAGCCAATTCTCCAGCCTTTTTTTTTTTAAGTAATTCATTTACTTTATTTCATGTGCATTGGTGTTTTGCCTGCATGTATGTCTGTGTGAATGTGTCAGGTCTCGCTGGAACTGGACTTACAGACAGTTGTGAGCTGTCATGTGGGTGCTGGGAATTGAACCTGGATCCTTTTGTAAACGGAGGCAGCTCATTTTTTTGTTTTTTTTTTTGTTTTTGTTTTTTCGAGACAGGGTTTCTCTGTAAAGGCAGCTCATTTGTTTCCTGGCCACCCAGACCCGAACAATCACACAGAAACTATATTAATTACAACACTGCTTGGCCAATGTCTCAGGCGTATTTCTAGCTAACTCTTACATCTTAAATTAACCCATTTCTATTAATCTGTGTATTGCCATGAGGTTGTAGCCTACCAGTAAGGTTCTGGAGTTCAGGTGGCTTTCTCTTTTGGCAGCTACATGGTGTCTTTGACTCCGCCTACTCTCTCTCTATCTCTCTTCAGATTTCCTGCCTGACTTTACTCTGCTAAGCCATTGGCCGAAACAGTTTTACTCATTATCCAATAAAAGCAAAACATAACAGAAGTACCTCCCACATCATTCTCTGAAAGAGCAGTCAGTGCTCTTAACCATCTCTCCAGCCCTTTATTTTTTATTTTGAGATGGGGTATCACTAAGTTTCTCAGGCCTTGATTATCAGCTTCTTCTGCCTCTGCCTCCTGAGTAGCTGGAATAAGAGACTTGTAGCATGAGACCCAGTTTCTCCATGCCATTTTACAGTCAGGAACACTGAGACTCAAGTTCAGTGCTCAAAGACCACAGTCTCAGGGATGGTTCAGTGGTAAGGAGCACTAACTGCTCTTCCAGAGGATCTGGGTTTGGTTCCCAGAGCCTACATACTGTTTTATAACCATCTGTAACTCCAGTTCCAGTGGATCTGATGCCCTCTTCTGGTCTTTGCTAGTATCAGACACACATCTATCCACAAACACACATAAAATAAAACTTTTTTTTTTTCGAGACAGGGTTTCTCTGTGGCTTTGGAGATAAAATAAAACTTTTAAATCGTGTTTTGATTTTTAGATTTACTTACCCAAAGTCTTACCTGTTCTCTGCAATGACTTGACTCACTTGATTCTGTGTTGACTGGGAGTGATGTGGCCTTCCAGGGCCATGTGGCAATCAATGTCCACAGACTTTCAGTTGCCATAACTGGGGAGGCATGTCTTGTGAGTGGTACCCAGGGATGCTTCTAAACACCCTTGGTGTACAGACCAGACCAGTTGCTCACAGCTAATAGTCACTCAGTTTCAAATGTCAGTTCCGAGTTTGAGAAACTCTAGCCAGGTGGTGGTGGTGCATGCCTTTAATCCCAGCACTCGGGAGGAAGATTCACTCTGTGAGTTTTAGGCCAACCTGGTCTACAAGAGCTAGTTCCAGGACAGGCTCCAAAGCTACAGAGAAACCCTGTCTCGAAAAACCAAAAAAAAAAAAAAAAAAAAAAAAAAAAAAAAAAAAAAAAAAAAAAAAAAAAAAAAAAAAAAAAAAAAAAAAAAAAAAAAAAAAAAAAAAAAAAAAAAAAAAAATCAGTAGTGAGAAAACTCTTTGTAGACGAGGCTGGCCTCGAACTCACAGAGATCCACCTGGCTCTGCCTCCCGAGTGCTGGGATTAAAGGCGTGAGCCACCACTGCCTGGCTGTAGTGAGAAACTCTAATCAAGAGAAATCCATGCCCTTCCTATGGGTTTCTCAGGAGGCCCCTTGGAACCTCTGAATGGGAGAGGCACTTAAGGGGTCACCTGCCACCCTGACAGGGTGAGGACTATGCTCCTGGCAGACTAGAGCCCTTCAGGTCAGTGGGATGCCATGTGCGTTGACCGCATGTCCCTCGTTGGAGACACAGATGGCCCCTGTATTCTGTTCATCTCTGCAGGCGTCTCCAGGACCAGGCTAAGTGTGGAAGACTACAGCCTCTCCACCCTTGCTTAGAGGACACACGAGACTTCAATAAACACCCATAGGATGCACCTGGAAGCTCGGTTGCAGCAATCCCTCTGGCAGTTTCTCCCCTAAACATTTATTAAGGCATGCCATGTCACCACAGGGTCCATCCATGAACCATATTCACCAGGAAGAACATGTATACTTCAGGCTTTCTTTTTCTCATGTAACCCACAACTAGCTGCATTAGCTGAGGATACCCTTAAACCTCTGATCTTCTTGGCTTTACTTTTGGGGTACTGGGATTAGAGCATATAATTACAGCATGGACCACCATGTCCAGGCCATGTGACTGGGTTTTGAGCTTTCACAGGGATCACAGGGAGGAGGGAATGAAGGTCTTCGATTTAAAAAAAAAAAATGCTTAATTTTTTTGTTAAATTTTGTTATGTGTGATACAATGTCTGTGTGAAGGTCAGAGGACAACTTTCAGGAGTCAGTTCTCGCCTTCCACCATGTGGGTCCTGGGGATCAAACTCCCATTGTCAGGTTCAGTAGCAGGCACCTATGCCACTGAGCTATCGCACCAGCTGTCTCAGTAAGAACTTCTGCTGCAGCAATGAAACCACCGCAATCACAAAGCAAGCAGGGGAGAAAAGGGTTTATTTAGCGTACACTGCCATATTGTTGTTCATTATTGAAGGAAGTCAGGTCAGACGCTCAAACAGGGCAGGATCCCGGAGGCAGGAACTGATGCATAAGCCATGGAAGAGTGCTGCTTACTGGCTTGCTTGGCCTCCTCCTTATAGAACCCAAAACTACCAGCCACGGGATGGCACCACCCACACCCACAATGGGCTGGCCCTTCCCCATTGATCACTAATTGAGAAAATGCCCCCCCCCAAGAAAATAAAAAGAAAAAAGACCAGGTGGTGGCAGCACACGCCTTTAATCCCAGCACTTGGGAGGCAGAAGCAGGCAGATCTCTGTGAGTTCAAAGCCAGCCTGGTCTATAGAGTGTGATGCAGGCCAGCCAAGGCTACACAGAGAAGCCCTGTCTTGAAAAACCAAAATCCAAACCAAACCAAACAAACAGAGAGAGAGGGAGAGAGCGAGCCTTACAGATCTCATGGAGGCTCATGAGGCTCCCTCCTCTCTGATGACTATAGCTTGTGTCAAGTTGACACAGAACCAAACAGTATACTAGCCCCCCTTCCCTTTTTTTTCTTTCAAGACAGGGTCTCATGTAACCCAGGCTGGGCTTGAGCTTCTCATTTTTCTGCGTCTGCTTTCTGAGTGCTGGGACAACAGGTGAGTGCTAGGAGTGTCTAGCACGCCCAGTTTGTGCAGTGTTTGCAGTCAAATCCAGGACCTGGTGCACGCTAGGCAAGCCCTCTAATTGAGCCGCAGTCCCAGATCTCTCCCTGGGATAGTGAAAGGTACGTAGGTTTCAGAGTGACAGCCTGGGATGGCAGAATCAGGAATGACCCAGCACTGCTCTATGGTGGGGACCTAGACCCGCCTGTTTGTCATGCTGGTCACCATCGTGCTGACAGCTCTCGTGTCTATGCATACAGAGCTGCCATCATGTCTAAATGTCTCCAGCACAGGCTGGCTTCCTACAGACAGAACACTCGCTGCTCCACACTTCCAGCTCACTTGAGAAGCGCTGCGGGATCTCCTTAAGGGACAGTCCAGTTCGAGCCATGCGTGGTGGTGCACGTCTTTAATCCCAGCACCCCGGAGGCAGAGGCAAGCATTTCTCTTAGTTCAGGGCCAGGGTGGGTCTACAAAGAAAGTTCCAGGACAGCCACGGCTACAAAGAGAAACCCTGTCTTTTTTGTTTTTATGGTTTATTTAACTTTATTTTATGTGCATTGGTGTGAAGGTGTCAGATCCCCTGCAACTGGATCTTCAGACAGTTGTGAGCTGCTATGTGGGTGCTGGGAATTGAACCCAGGTCCTCTGGAAGAGCAGTCAGTGCTCTTAACCACTGAGCTATCTCTCCAGCCCCGAGAAACCCTGTCTTGAAAAAAAATTATTAGTGTGTATGTGTACACATGGGAAGTCCTGTGCACAGTGTATATGTGGACATATGAACCACGCAAATGTTTGGCAGTCAGAGGTCAACTTGGGGGAGTTAGTTCTTTCCCTCTACATTTATGTGGGTTCCAGATATTGAACTCAGGTAGTCAAGCTTGTGCAGCAAGTGCCTTTACCTCCTGAATCTCTCTGGCCCTGGCCTCGAACTTTTGTTTCCTCTACATCAGCCCTCCAAGTGGTGGGATTGCTGAAGTGCACCCTTGAACCCAGCCCAGCAAAACCAGAGGACTTGGTGATGGAATGGGACATCTGCAGGACACGGTGCTGCTGCTGCTTGGAAGGGAAAGGAAGAAGCCATGAGCTGGAATCCTTCCATAGCCTCCAGAGAAAAAGGAGGGCTGTCTGAGTTTTAGCTTAGCAAGGCTCATGTTGAACTGCTACTATAATAAATTCGTACAATTCAGAGATACTGGATTCCATCCATAGCAGGAAAAATGACATTAAAGTTGGGTGAAGTGGTGTACACCTTTAATCCCAGCACTGCAGAGGCAGACAGATCTCTGTAAATCTGAGGCTAGCTGGGACTACGTAATGAGTTTCAGGCTGGCCAGGGCTACATAGAGAGACTGTCTCAAAAAACAAAGGAAAAGGCACTGAAGTTTTACTAAGGTTGTGGCAATGGGTCACCTTAATAGGAAGCTAGTTCATCCCCAGCGGTACTCCCTCCAGCCATCCCATCATCTTACCCCAGACATCATTTTCACCTCCTATACTTTGACTCCTGTCCTGGGCTCTCAGTTTCCTCTCTGAATTCCATGGCCAAGCATGGTCCCCAGATGTAATACAGGGGACCTGGGTGTCCTCGTGTAAGACCTGGGCTCAGGAAGAGTCACTAAAAAGAGCAAGCAGCAGCTTCACATGTATGATTGGGGAGGGGTTCCAAGATCCAGGGTCAACTGGAAATACTGATTCTTGGGCTATGTCACCAGAAGGATCCAGACTGTCAAGGGTAGGAGACAGAATCCATGTGGAAAGCACCGACTGCCATCTTGAGGTAGTCTGAATGAGAACTGCCCCCATAGGCTCGTGTATTTGGATGTTTGACTCCCAGTTGGTGGACTGATTAGGAAGGATTAGGAGGTGTGTTTCTCGGGGGGGGGGGCTTTGAGGTTTCAAAGTCCACAGTAGGCCCAGTCTCTCTTTCTCTCAGCCTGCAACTTAGAGATCAGATGTAAGTTCTCAGCCACCACTGCAGCGCCATGCCTGCCTGTCTGCCTCCACGCTCCCTACCACAATGGCCAGGAACTCACCCTCTGAAGCTGGAAGCAAGCCCCCAGTTAAAATGCTTTCGCCGGGCGGTGGTGGCGCACGCCTTTAATCCCAGCCCTCGGGAGGCAGAGACAGGCAGATCTTTGTGAGTTCGAGACCACCCTGGTCTACAAGAGCTGGTTTCAGGAAAGGCTCCAAAGCTACAGAGAAACCCTGTCTCGAAAAACAAAAAACAAAAATGCTTTCTTTTATAAGTTGCTGTGGTCATGGTGTCTCTTCACAGCAATAGAACAGTGACCAAAACATAGCTCATTCAAAGCAAGGAAACCAGCTGTCAAGAAGAGAAATGAGCCAAGATGCAAAAGAGACCCAGAAATAACATCAGAATGGGCACTTACCGAGAAAACAAAATAGAAAGCATTTTGCATTTCTTCTCTTCTCCCCCTGACTCTTTTTGGGGGACAGGGTTTCTCTGAACAGTCCTGGTTGTTCTGGAACTTGCTCTGTAGACCAGGTTGGCTTCAAATTCACAAGAACCACTCCCTCAGCTTACCAAGTGCTAGGATTAGAGGCGTGCGCCACCACTGCCCAGCCTCTGTGCTGTTTTGAGGAAGGCAGAGACAGTGACTTGCCCAAAGTCACAAAGCCAGTGTGAGGCAGAAGCCAGGGCCTCAGGAATATATAATAAAGGCTAAGCAAGGTGGTGCACACTCATAATCCAGCACCAAGGAGCCTGAAGGAGGAAGAGTATGAATTCTAGGACAGACTGAGCTACATAGTGAAACCCAGTTTCAAGACAAACCCACAAAGGGGAGTTAGCTCCACCAGGACAGGCACTTGCTAAGTAAGTCTGGGAGTCTGAGTTCAATACCTGGGACTCACATGGTAGAAGAGAACTGGTTCTAGTGAATGGTGCTGACTTCCACGTGTGCTCTGTGGCTTGTGTGCGTCAGTCCACTCCCACACCACACACACGAACAAACAGAGTATAAGAAAAAAAAAAGTAGGAGAGAACAAATTCCAGGAAACTGTCCTTCGAACTCCACACTTCAAACACTGTGGCATACAGCCCCCCAACACAAATTATTATAAATATTTTAAAAAGGGCAAGTGTAGTGGCACACACCTTTAATCCAGCACTTCAGAGGCAGAGGCAAACAGACGTCTATGAGTTCAAGGCTACCCTGGTCTACATAGTGAGTTCTGGATCAGCCAGGACTACACAGAGAGACCCTGTCTCAAACAAAAAGATAAATGTATGTATATATGTTAAAAGTGAAATGACCACCCAGCTTTGCCCATTTTATTACCCAGTTTTGCCCATTTTTTTGGCAGGGACTTTCCCTTTTGGAGGTCTTTCTGACCATAGGGCAGGACAGTCACACAGTGAAGAAAACACCTTTTTTAATCAACCCACCTGCATGGATACCAGGGAGGCCCCAGTCCACATGGTCGCATTGAGAAGCAAACCCAGTCCCCCTGAAAAACCCAGCTTATAAAAGCAAAAGTCTTCAAAGCAGCAGTGGCTTAACCCTTGAGTAGAAAGAGGCCTGGGGAAGGGATGGGAGAAGCGAGGGCTGCAGGTGGGAGGTGGCCCAGTGGCAAGAGGCAGCCTGGCCTAAAGGAAATCTCGCCCTCTGATTCGGCTCACCAGCCAGGCACCTGTGATGACCAGAGGAGCTCCTGGGCCTGGCTGTTCCGTGTGGCATTTTGGATGGGACAGTGGAGTAGATTTGCCATCCTAGCTCAGGAAAGCCTGGAGTGGATAATGGGGGAGGATGTGGTCACCAGTGTGGCGTGAACCGTCTCTACTGCCCAAGCTCTCTGATAGGTTCCTGTGCTTCCTAGTCAGGGTGGCTCCAGTTCCAGAGACTGGGTCATTGACATCTGCTCTCTGGACATAACTCACCAAGCAGTACTCAAGACACAGAGTCCTCCGGGCAACTGTGGAGGGAGGTGATGAGGACAGGGCTCCTCTCTGCTTGTCCCCAGGAAGGGCGGGGTGGTGACTCTCCACCCACACCCCCACTCTGCCCCTTCAGCGCTTCTGGACACCATCTTCTTCCCCTCTGAGACCACAATGGTGAAGTAGGTGTAGGAATAGAGGGTTTAGTAGGATTGCTAGGGGAAGGGGGCGGGGTAGCAGCAAAGGATCATGGGATAGGAGATCCAGGCTTAAGGACCTGGTGGAGGGTAGGATGAGGGGTGGCCCTACTTTCCTGGAGGATGAGGTTCAAAGGTTTGCCAAAGAAGGGCAGGCTGAGACTACAAAGGTTTCCTGTAGGCCAGACTGAACTCAAGGCTTTGGGCTCTGTCTGTCTGGTTCCCAACAAGAGAAGAAACTGGTATATTGCTTTAAGAGTGGAGCTGGTGAGTGGTGGTGATGGCATGTGAGTGTGTGGGAATGCCCAAGCTGCAAGGGGGCTTGTAAACCAAGTCCGGAGGCCAGATCCTGGGTTGCAGAGCCTGCGGGATTCAAAGCCTGCCTCCACTAAAGCCTTACTGTGTGGCTTCAAGTGAGTCACTTCAAGTCTCTGGGCCTCAGTTTTCCCATCTGCACTGTAGCCCAGGGAACTAAGAAATGAGTGCACCAGAAGTGTCATCTGCTAAGGGATTATTTTAATTATCTGAGGTGGGGAAACTGAGGCCCAGAGAGAGCAAAGGCTCTGCCGGATGTCACGCAGGATATCAGTGATGCCCGTGCAGTTGGAGCCCAGGACTCCTGCTCCTAGTTCATAGTGTCTTTCCCCAGAGCAGGCAGGTACATGAGGGATGAGGTGGGGATGAGTCCGTTTGTCTTGCTGTTTGGACTGAGAGCAAAATACTAGGTAAGGAGTGAAGCTGAAGAAAGGGAAGACCCTAGCACGTACCAAGGCTGAGATTAAAAAAAATACAAACCCAGCAATTCCCCCTCCCCCCAGTCCCGTCCTGTTCCAACCCTGAAGTCCGGCTGCAAAGGGCCATGGCCAGAGCAAGGGTCAAGTCCAAGTCTGAGTCTCAGTCCGCATTTGCTCCAGCGGCGGCAGATCCAGGAGAGGCTGTGCAAGTTGCAGTCAGCCCATGGGTAGCCAAGGAGCGCGCCTGCCCATTGTGAACCGAGCTCTCTTACAGTGCGGCTTCTAACTCCAGTTGCCCAGGTACGTGGGTAGGAGCCGGGCAGAAGTTACCCCGACCTGCAAGAAACAAAGACGGGTTAGGGGGTGCATCTGCAGGTCTGGGAGTAGGTGAGCAGAAAGACCTGGGTGCCCATGCCTGCTGTGTCCTTCTCTCCACCAACACTAAAGACTCCGCCTCCAGCCACACCCAGTCACCACCTCCCCGCCCCCATGCACAAGAACCCACGTGTACAGAGGCTGCAGCTGTAAATGCGACGTCTTCTGAGGCGCCTGGTACCCATAGGAGTCAAAGCCACCGATGAAGTCAACTGCGGATGGGAAGGGGTGAGTTATGAGAGACTGGGTTCTGAAGGTGAAAAACCCAGGACTGGACTCCATTTCCCGGGTAGCCCAGCCTGAGTAGTGAGTGGTGCAGGGAATGGCCATGCCCGTGATCAGGACGAGGACCTAGAGCGGGTTGTGCATGGGAGAGGGGAGGGACAAGTGCGCCCCCTATTCTGGTGGCAGCAGTAGGAGAGAGGTGGCTAGGTTAAAGGAAGGCCCTAAGGCTCTAAGACCTTCAATTGGGTTAGATCCAGCAATGGAAATAGGCGATTCTGGGGCCTTGGACTGAGCACCTGGTCATCTGAGTCCTAACCCCCAGAATGGTTACGAAGACCTCATGCACCCTTGCCCTCTGTTTTTTCCTTAGAAACGGATCCCCAAGCTAACCCCGGGGCTCCCTGGAGGGACGAAAGCCCTGTCCACGGTGCTGAAAAGACGGGTCGCCCCACTTCCGTTGGGGAGTAGCACTTACAGCTGTCCTCCTCTTCCAGGAACACTTTGCTCACGTAACAGGCAAACACGAAGCCGAACAGCTGGGGGGGGGGGATGACAGTCAGGAAGAGCAAGACAAGTTGTCCCTGCCCCCTCTACCCACCCAACTCAGCACCCTGGCCAAAGCAAACACTTAAGTTAAATGCCAACGCTTCAACGACTGTGTGTGTGAGTGACTTCCAACAAGCAGCTCACCTCCTTGTGTCTCAGGCTTCCCAGGTCGGCCCAGGCCATGCCCCGCTCGACTGTTAAGTGAAAGGATTATGTGACCCTGCCTGTGTAAAATGCTTAGGACAGGGCTGGACTTCCTGTTAATGGTCTAAAGTAGACCAGGCTGGCCTTGAGTTCTGGATCCTCCTGCCTTTACCTGCCAAGTGCTGGGCTCACAGGTGTACACCACCATGCCTGGCTGTGACCTCTATTTGGAGCCCCTTTCTTAGTCTCCCAACTCTGTAAGGTTGGCACTGTCTTTTCCATGCAAACAGGAAGAGAGCTTAGGTTTATCCAAGGTCCCATAGTCTGTTAGCTAGTGAAGTCCAGCAGGAGCTGGCCTGAAGTCTCATCCCATTCATGAAACTTGTTCGTGACCTTCTTAGAAGCTGGGGGAGGGGTGGAAGGAGGAAGGTGGAGCAGAGGGAGGCTGGAGTACATGGTTCCTCTCTCCCTCCCTCCCTCCCTCCCTCTCTCTCTCTCTTTCTCTGGGCGGGTGGGGGATAGTAGAGTCTGGAATTCACTATGTAATCTAGGCTGATCTCCAACTTGTAATCCTGATCCCCCTGCCTCTGCCTCTCCTGAGTGTTGGAATTGAAGGTATATGCCACCACACTTGGCTTGTCCTCTCTTAACTGGGAATAAAGAACAGGATGGGTTGGACTCTGCACTTCTGGGAAGATGGGGGTGGGTGATGAACAGGACTTACAGCTAGGAAGATCTGCAGGGCACTGCTGAGGGCTTCAATGTAAGGATAATCAAGCAGGCAGCCCGTGACGGAAATGACATGGTGGTCCTCCAGTGCCAGGCGGGAGTTCAGAACAGGAGTCACCAGGCAGCCTGGCCCATTCTCCATCCACCACGAGCGATGCAGGGATGTGTTGAAGGTCATGATGAAATCCCGGTCCTGGGGGGCAGAGGGGCCTGGGATACTGAGCAGTGGGAAGGGACGGAAGGATACTCCCCAGGCTCTCGCTACCCCCCCCCGACTCTCACAGCCTGCAAGTCCATACACTGCCAGCAGGTGGCGGTATATGATCATGTAGACACTACCTCGCTATCAGTGAAATGAAAAAGGGTGGGTGTTGAGCCTGCAAATTTCAGAATTAGAAGGGACACTAACAGGGACAGGGTTTAACTCCCCAGGCATTGGTGAAATCCTCAATACAAGCTTCCGTTGGTTCCATTTGTGTGACTCTGGACAAATCTCTCTTCTCCTTGTTCCATAATCTCCCATCTGTTACATGGAGAAGGGCTGGCCTGGGGTGTGCAGCCTTGTGCCCATCAATGCCGTTAGTCCTTTACTCCTCCAGTCTGACCAACAGCCACCAGGCTGACAAGAAACCAAACACACAGGCCCGGGATCAAGCTTCATCTCCTGTATAACCACATGGCCTCTACTTTTTTGTTTGTTTGTTGTTTTTCAAGACAGGTTTCTCTGTTGTAGTCCTGGCTGCCCTAGAACTTGCTCTGTAGATCAGGCTGACCTTGAACATAGAAAATTGCCTACCTCTGCCTCCAGAGTGCTAGGATTAAAGGTGTGTACTTTCATGCCCATCTTGCACATTTGTGTGTGTGTGTGTGTGTGTGAATGCACATGTGTACATATTGAGGCCAGAGGTCAAAGTTGGCTGGCTTCCTCAATTGGCCTCCCACCTTTTTTCTTTTACGTTTATTATTGTTGGTGTGTGTGTGTGTGTGTGTGTGTGCGTGCATGTGTGTATGCCTATGTGCACACCTGTGTGTACCCAAGTGCCACAGGACATGTCCAGAGGTCTGAATACAATTTTGGGGAGCTGGTTCTCATTTCTCCTTCCACTGCAGGGTTCAGGATTGAACTCAGGTCATCAGGCTTGTAGAACAAACATTTTACCCACTGAACCACCTCTCTTGACCCTGCCTCATTTTTTGAGTTAGGGCCTCTCAATGACCCTGGAGTTCACAGTTTGGTTAGATTGGCTGGCCTGAAGTCCCTTGGGACACCTCTTTCTCCACCTCTCCCAGTATTGGGGTTACAGATACATGCCACTGGAGGGCTTTTATTGTGGGTGCTGGGGACCTGAACTCAGGCACTTGGCCAACTGAACCATCTCTGGTTTAGAGGAGGACATGGGACGGGGATGCGGCTCAGGTGGAAGAGTGCTTATTTAGCATACAGGAAGCCTTGGGGTCCCTCCCCAGGACCACATGCAGTGGGGTATGACTGTAATCCCAGCACTTTGAGGGGGGAAACATGGAGGGTCAGGAGTTCAAAGTCATCCTTAGCTACAGAGTGTTTGAGGCCTGCCTGGGCTAGAAGAGACCCTGTCTCAAAATAAAGAGGGGTGGGGCTGGATAGAGGTTTCAGCAGTTAAGAACACCAACTGCCCTTCCAGATCAGGTTTCCATTTCTAACACCCACGTGGCAGCTCCCATCTGTCTTTAACTCCTGTTCCAGGGTTCATCTGCCCTCTTCTGGTTTCTGCCAGCACTGCACACATGATGTACGGAGACAGACATGCACATCCTGTGGTGGTTTGAATGAGAATGGTTCCCATAGAGTCATATGTTTGAATATTTGGCCCCCAGTTGGCAGGACTGTTTGGAAAGGATTAGAAGGTGTGGCCTTGTTGGGGGCGTGTGGGGGTGGGGCTTTGAGGCTCTACCAGCACCCTGATCTCCCTCTTAGCCTCAGGGTTGTGGATCAAGATGTGAGTACTTAGGTGTTTCTGCTGCAAGCCCTTGCTCCGCCATCCTGGACTCTAACTCTGAAATCCAAATTAAACTCATTCTTTTATAAGTTGCCTTGGTCCTGGTGTTTTTATCACAGCAATAGAAAAGTAACTACTACACACCCGTACACATATAATAAATAATAAATGAATCTAAAGAAAGAGCTAACTGAAGCTTAGAAGAGGCCATTTGCCCAGTTGTCAAACTGCTGGGCAATGTTCAGCAGGGACTTAAACGGAGCAGGGTCAAACCATGAAGCCAAAGTTCTTATTCACATATTTGGCCTCCTTCATATCTAAACACAGAAGTTGTGTCTCTCTGGGCTTGCTCTTCTTGCAGCTCCACACCTCTACTTTCTTCAGCTCTTCTCCACATGACATAGTTTGTTCAATTTTCCCCGAACAGATGCCACTTAGTCTCTTTCCTTTCTGAAAAAGATTGATCAGACCTGGGCCCACCACGTCTTTGTGCCTAAGCGATAAAGAGTGCATGTGTGTCGTTTCACCTCCTTCCCGAGCATTCTATCACGAGGCCAGCACACACCTTCGGTTTTTTACTAAGCTTGTGGTCAACACAGTCCTCAGCTCATCTTCACAGCAAATGCTCCTTGGCCTCATCAGTCCCATCATTGTTTTGGAGACATGCAGAAGAGGCCAGGGACAGAAATGGAGGTCAAGAGGGCTGCATGGATTACTTGAGTGTACAAAGGGGGAAAGGTGTGTGGGAGACACACTGTCCCAGTTCCCCCCGTAGGGACGGCAAAGGTCAGGCTGTGCCCTGCACACCACCAGGCCAGAGGCTTACCTGGGACAGCTGTCCAACCTCCAGGTAGAAGCAGATGATGAAGGCATTCCAGCCAACCCAGAGCACCAGCCAGGCTGCGTACTGAGGAAAGCAGAGGGGAGATCAGGGTGGGGGCCGAGGTGGCTCAATCGATAGAGACAGACATCAAGGGCAAGGAGATCTTTATAGTAGAGGTTACAAGTCAACATCCATCCATCACAGCCCCGCAGGGCAGGCAAGCATGTTGTCTCCCCTCTACAAAGGCCCAGAGGAAGGCTCAGCTTCTCTGGATCACACAGCCGGGAGGAAGGGCTGGCCCTTAGCCCAGGCTCTTGTGGAGCGACCGCCTCTATATGTACTTCAATTACATTGAGTAGTTTATTAAAAATACAAATTGGGAGGGACTGGATAGATGGCTCAGAGGTTAAGAGCACTGACTGCTCTTCCAGAGGTTCTGAGTTCAATTCCCAGCAACCACATGGTGGCTCACAGCCATCTGTAATGAGAGCTGGTGTTCTCTTCTAGTGTGCAGGCATACAGGCAAGCAGAACACTAAATACATAATAAATGAATCTTTAAAAAAATAAAAATTGGGTTCTGGGCAGTGGTGGCACACACCTTTAATTCCAGCACTCAGAAGGCAGAGGCAGGTGGATCTCCAAGTTCAAGGCCAGCGTGGTCTACAGAGTGAGTTCCAAGACAGCCAGGGCTACCCAGAAAACCCTGTTTCAAAATCAATCAATCAATTAATCAATCAACACAAAACAAAAACCAAGACCAAAGTGGGGCTGGAGAGATGGCTCAGCAGTTTAGATGAGATTTTTGTTCCCAGCATCCACACAAGGGCAGGCTCACAACCACCTGTAACTTGAGGTCCAGGGGATCCAATGTCCTCTTCTGATCACCTCAGGTACCCACACTCAAGTGCACCCCTTCCTAATTAAAAATAAATAAATAAAATCTTAAAAAACACAAACTGCTGGGCTGGAGAGATGGCTGCTCTTCCAGAGGTCCTGAGTTCAATTCCCGGCAACCACATGGTGGCTCACAACCCTCTGTAATGAGGTCTGGTGCCCTCTTCTGGCCTACAGACATATACACAGACAGAATATTGTATACATAATAAATAAATAAATATTAAAAAAAGAACACAAACTGCAAGGGCTGGTGAGATGGCTCAGTGAGTGAGGGAAGCTGCCACCAGAGCCAGCATGGTGGAGCTGGCCTTAGGAACCAAAAGATGACCTAGAATAAGCATGATGGATCACTGGTACATGACACTGCATGTCCTTGATACTGTAGGTATCAAGTATGGATGTAGGTTAATCTAGCAAAAAATCTGTTCCTTGATATGGCTACCTGAACAGGCACCGAGGCCCAGCAGGGAGCATGGCTGAGGACATCTAAGGCTAAAAGTCTAGCAGACCATTAGCAGTGGAGGGCTCTGGGAATACTGTCATACCCCTGGGGCTGGAGCACACGAACCACTGATCTCAAAAAGCCGCCACAGCTACCTTCAGACAAACCACGTTTGTTTGTTTGTTGAGATAGGGTCTCACTAAGTAGCTCAGGCTATCTTGAACTCTCGATGACACCGCCTCTGTCTCCCAAATTCTAGGATTACAGATATGCATCACCACGCTACACCTGCCAGACCATGCCCTCAGTGAATGTCAGTCAGTAGGGACAGAAGCCATGACTTCCTGAGCTTCCTTGCTACCCTGGGAAACACAGCTGGATGTGGCCCACTCCTTCTTTGTCCCCGTAGTTCATGGAAGGTGACAGTGTAGGAGCCCTCACTCCAGATCTGGCTCTGCCACTCTTAGCTGTGTGACCTGAGGAAGGCTCTTAATCACTCTGAGCCTCTTCCTCAACTGCGTGGGGAGGTGGTGGAGCTGCTGTAACGACGAGACAAAGACGAACTGCGCACTCTGCCTGGCCTACCCTGGACAGGCGACATAGTTTTCCTTTTAAGATTATCTACCTACCTACCTACCTACCTACCTACCTACCTACCTACCTACCTACCTATCTATCTATCTATCTATCTATCTATCTATCTATCTATCTATCTATCTATCTATCTATCATGTATACATGCTCCTGCATGTATCCCTGCAGGCCAGAAGAGGGCACCAGATCTCATTACAGATGGTTGTGAGCCACCATGTGGTTGCTGAGAACTGAACTCAGGACCTCTGGAAGAGCAGTCAGTGCTCTTAACCTCCAAGTCATCTCTCCAGCCCCGTGTTGAAATATCTTGCTTATGAAATATCTCACGTTTACCCTCTGGAAAGATTCTCTAGTGAAAAATACCACCCTGGTATGTTCTGAGTGCATAACTTTGAGGTTTGGGTATTTGTGTTCCTTTGGGCTTATGGCTGGAGAGGCAGGGGCAAGGAAAGGGACGTACCAGAATGAGATACCGGGATCGATACTGCACGGTGCCAAAGATGCCCAGGATGACAGCCATGATATGTAGGAAGTTGGCCAGGATGGGAGCCCACTGGTAGCCCAGGAAATCAAAGATCTGTCGCTGGAGCGCAGCCACCTGTGGAAGAGACAGGCTGAGACAACTGTCATGCAAGAGGACAGAGACTCAGACACCCATTCCCTCAGCCTGGAGTCAGGCAAGAGGAAGTCCGGCCTCTACAGCTGACCGTGACTTTGGGGGAGGGGTGGGAATCTGAGCCAGAGTCTCCTTCCTGCTGGCAAGCCCAGGAAGACCATCTCTCAAAACAAACAAATAGACATGGGGTGGGGGTGGGGCAGGATGGCTGAGAGGATACAGGTGCTGGCCGCTGAGCTGAAGTTGATCCCCAGGACCCAAATGGTGAGAGAACTGAACCCCACAATGGGTCCTCTGATATGCACAAGGCTTACCCCAAATAAATGAATGTAATTAATTTTTCTAGATTGGGGGATTGAGAATATAGCTCAGCGGGAAAGCACTTGTGTAGCACGTGCAAAACCTTAGGTTGGATTCTCAGCACTAAAACCGAAGAACATCCCCAAAGAGTGAAGCAAAGGGCTTGCTTAGGAATGAGTGTGTATGTGTGTGTGTGGGGGGGGGTTGGGTCAAGTGAGAGATCCCAGAGTCTCTTCCTGCCAGGGCAGCAGGATGGTACAGGCTGATGCCACCACACAGATGGCACAGCTTGGGAAGAGACCAAAGAAGCTGCAGGCTTGGGCAGGATATGAGGGGAGCCTGGTCGTGCCAGGCTTGGGCCTGGCACCTTCCCATCTGCCTCTTGCTGGTGACAGCCCTCACAGGGCTCTGCAGATGGTCAGAGGCATCCCAAGTTCATCTCTCCCTGCATACGCCTTGGCAGGAAAACAGACCTGGGCTCCTTACGTCATCTTGAGAGAACGTGTAGTTCAGAGAGAACAAGTGACTTGCCCAAGGTCACACAGCAGGCAGGTGGCAGAGCAGACCTTTCTCTGCCACCTGTCTCATCTAGATACCAAGGTACCATGCTTCCCAGCGGGCACTGGCTCCGGAGTCAAGGGGCACAGGTGGAGAGTGGGGAGTGTGCCTTTGTCTGCTGGGGAACTTTGGCCAGGTCACCTGCCCTGCTGGGCCTCAGGCTCCTCACCTATACACAACGATTAATGGACTCCACCATCCACCCCAACTGGGTGGCTGGCTGACCTTGGGGAAGGACTCAACTAGGCGTGTCCTCTTCCTCACTCCACTCTTTGTCTTTTTTTTTTTAATTTTATTTGTGCATGCGTGTGTGCGTGCATGTGTGTGTGTGTGGCGTGCCCGCGCGCGTGTGCACTGTCCAGAGGACAACCTCCAGGAGCCATTTCTCTTCTACCATGTAGGTCCCAGGGATAAAGTTCACGTAGTCAGATCTAGCATCAGGTGACTTTATGCTACCTTACTGTCCCCTGACTTCTATGCTTTCAGCAACTGAATTTGGAACTGGAGCCTCCACCTCCTTTCCTTTCCCCAAGCCCTCCTGGGTTGTGGGAATACAGCTCGACTCTCACCTTCCACAGGTGGGAGAAGCCCTGGTGGCTCCATCCCTAACCCTGGATGCTGCTGCTCCTGCCCCTCACAGCCATCCCCTATCCACTCCAGCACTGAGCTCCAACCTGACACGCAGTGTGTCCCATCCACTAGCTCCTCCACATCTCAGAACAGTTAGTATCCATCACCTGTGCAGACTCTGAGGTCCCCACCCTTAAAGAGGGATGGGAAATCAGACAGCACAAGTCCACATGGCCAGTCACAAACCCCAGGCCTCAGTGAGACAGATGTCAAGATGGCTTTTGTCTAGTGTGGTAGTATAGCAGTATACCCCATAATTCCAGGACTCAGGAGGCAGAGACAAAGGGATCCCAAGTCAGAGCCAGTCTGGGTTACACAGTAGCACCTTGTCTCAAAACACACACACAAAAGACACTTTTAAAAATTCAAACTGGCCGGGCGGTGGTGGCGCACACCTTTAATCCCAGCACTCAGGAGACAGAGGCAGGCAGATCTCTGTGAGTTCGAGGCCAGCCTGGTCTACAAGAGCTAGTTCCAGGACAGGCATCAAAGCTACAGAGAAACCCTGTCTCAAAAAAACAAAAAAATTCAAACTGGTATGGGAGTTGGGAGGGGGGATGGCTCAGTGCGTAAAGAAGGCACTTGCTACCACATCCGACAACCCAAGTTCAATCTTCAAAGCCCACGTGGTAGGAGAAAACCAATTCCTGCAAACTGTTTTCCGATCTCACATGTACATTTTGGCATAAGTGGGCCTGTACACACACACACACGCACACGCACACACACACACAC